>JAOWBN010189324.1:0-15952 GCA_028565015.1 Pinguicula moranensis | reverse complement strand
ATATCAATTGCACAAAGGAATTCATATGCAAACTCAATGTAGAAACTCGTAAGTAACACATAGATATGCTCAATGCACGTTTCTTAGATAGAATCTTATCAAGCGACATCCGTATATCTCCAAAATCAAATCTCTGAGCATAAACAATCTTTTATGTATTCAAAATCAGTTAATTGTGTATCTACAAAGGAAAATAAGTCCAGCAATAACTTATGGGTTACGTATAAGAAGTCATTGGGCCTATAGTAGTCACAAAAACAATATTTCCACATGCATCTAATACATTACCAAAATCAAAACCTTGTACGTAGTAGTCTTGAAAATATTCACAATTAAGCATAGGTGTAACTATCAATGAATGTGAAGAGTACCTTAAGGACGATGCACCTTTCACCTTAGCTTCCTTACCTAGATTTGCACACGATTTTATGCACTTACACGCTTGCCTCTTCTCAAATGATCCATCTTCTTGTATCTGAAGTGCTATGATCACGTTGTGTTTGCTCCTATACACATCATGGTCTTGATCGTCTCCAACCAAGAAATCAATAGTGTCATTCTCTTGGATGGACAGTAAGCTGCAAGACTTATCAGATTCCTGCACAAAAGAAACAACTTCACTCGGTGGGGTACCAGCGAGTTTGTTAGTAGATAACAAAGTCTCTTTGTATGTATATAATCATAAGCTCAGAAGGAATCGAAAATCCTTCACCCTTACTCTTTTGGGCCATAAGTATTTCGTTCTATCTCTTATTCTATTTTTCCTCACTTTTTTCACACAATTCACTATTTTCACTCAATTTTTCTCTCAATGCCTCTTTTTCTCTCATATTTTCAATCTCCTTTTCTTTTTCTCTCATCTTTTCAATCTTTTTTTTTCTTTCATCATCTCAATCTCTTTTTTTTTCTCATATTTTCAATCTCTTTTTTTTTTTCTCTCATCATCTCAATCTCTCTTTCTTTTTCTTTTTTTAAAGCCAAATTTGTATATATATATAAAGCATTTACATAATAGGTTTATAGTAACTATTATAATTTCAGAATTAATGCTTTGCACATTGAAATCGTGCTCAGCTTTCACAAGTTGCACATCTTCTAACTGAATATTACAAACACTCTCAAGAAGTGGTACATTCTTCATGGGTAGTATAATATCAATACTTTTTACCTCAAGAACATGTGTTGCATCAATGACTTGCACCTTCTGTTGTTGAATCTCACCAACAATCTCAGATGATGTTAACTTGTTTGATTGTTGTGTTGCACTAATGATGCTCTTCTTCCTCCTATGCTTCCTTTGAACGTCCAACTCTATCTCCTTATCGTTTGCACATTGAATGAAGTTGTGTCCATATCCTTGGCATGTGGTACACCTAATATCACGAGCACGAATTCTAGAAGGTGTAGAATTATAAGGAGAAGTGACATTAGTTGTTTCAACCTTCTTTGGGACGTCCATTGGTGAAGTATTTTTCCATGGAGGTCCCTTTCGTGCCTTAGGTGATCCTTTCATGATCCGCCTTTCACTTTGGTCCATCACGCGCACCTCTCTCTCATAACTTGCTTCTAGTTTTAGTACCTCCATCAGAATGATTCTATAAGGGTTATCTTCTTTAAGTGATCTAGCCACAGTTTTGGCTCTGTGAGAAATGTTGTACCTACACACAAAAAAAAGGTTAGTAAAAATACTCACCACTCCCTCACGTGTATACACTCAAAGATGATCACTCAAGCACTCGTGTATCACTCAAATCGGCTTTTACCCTCTCTTGAACCTCACCACTATGCCTTTTACCTCTCAAGTACTCTCAGTATAGTTTTAGCCAACTTCAACTCAAACCTTTTCCTCAAACCAAACGACAATCCAGAATGGACTGGAACTTGATTCAAGATTGAGAATTACAGAAAAAGAACTATCCTTTCAAGGACTGAAAAAGGGACGGTGGTCTCGGGTTTGAGTATGAGGAACTCAAATTCGTGACAAACTCTTTAAGACTCCAAACAAATCAAAATAACTTAACTTGAATAGATCTCTTGCTGGTTGTATCAAATTTCGATGAAGCGCTATTTTGAGGATCTCGAATTTCTTTTCTCTTTAATTTTTGAATCAGATCCTCTTGCTCCTGCTTTTAAATTGAAAATATTTTATTTTTTTTTCGAACGATTTTTTTAATAATCGGCAAGGTTACAACTCGAAATTGAATAAAAAAATTGAAAATTAAGGATAGACTATCAAACAAATTTTGGCCTCGAAGCTACAATGAGCTAAGCCACTTGAACGTTGATTGATAGGGCAAAAACGTCCTAAACCTCGCTCTGATACCAAATTACATGAATCCTTGCCGAACTTGTAGCAAAACCCCATGCCAATTCAAGAATCAAAAACAAGATTTGAAAAGGACGAATTTGTTGTACTTTTGCCTGACGACAACTTGTGTCAACCAACGAGAAGTCACGATTTATGAAACCGAGAATACCACCAAATAATCCCCTGAAAGCAACTTGTGCTAACCAAGCATCAAGGATACGTTCTTTGAAAATGACACCAGTTGACTCGAAGAGAAAAGATAAGTCGAAGGTAGTTTAAAACCAAAAAAGAATACAATCTCACAATACGTAAAAACGTAAAATTTCATAAAGCATGTTGATTTTCTTACATGGGGCATTCGTCCTCCCTATATAGGAGTAGAGGACGAATTCTAGGTGTCCTAATGATCTCAAAGACGTTTCCTAATTGATAGGAAAGAATCTAGTTTAGATAGGAACAAACCTAGTTTAGATAAGAACAAACCTAGTGTAGATAAAGACTAATAAAGCAATAACCTAATCTAAAGACTTGGATAAGGAAATAGTGTCTTTGGATAAGGAGTGAATCATTTTGGATAATTTTTGGGGAGAAACTTCCTTATCCATTAAATCCTTAGACTTGGTCTTGTTTCCACTTATCCTTGGACTCCACAAACCACCAAAAATGTGCACTATTCATTTGGGCTTGCTTCTTGGGCCATGACTTGGATTATGGTAATGGGACGGACTTCTTCAATTGGGCCATGGAGCCCACTAAGCATAAATGGGTCGTGGTCTCCTCTAACCCAAGCTTCTTGGATCATCAAGTTCAGACTCCTTGCTCGTCTAAGACTCCTTGTTAGATTAGGACTCCTTGTTGAAATAGGACTCCTTGTTGGATTAGGAATCCTTGTTGAGCTAGGACTCCCTATGGGGTTAGGACTCCTTGTTGGATTAGGCTTTCTTGTTGAGTTAGGACTCCCTCCGGGGTTAGGATTCCTTCAGGAATTAGGACTCTTTCGGATTTGCCATGCTACCCTCTAAATGTGTCTTGGACCTCGAACATTTTCATCAGTCATGTTCAAAGATATGATAATCTTGTAGCTCGTACCTAGGTTCACTTCACATGGTACCTAGTTCTCTAATTATAATTTAACTAATTTATCTAATTATAATTTACCTAAATTAGGGGTCCGTTTATCAAAAGTATTTAACTAAATTACACAAAAAATTACCTAATTAATTAGAAAAAAATTAATTTACCTAATTGAATTTCTAGTCTATCTAATTATAATTTACCTAATATATCTAATTATAATTTACATAAATTAGGAGTTCGTTTACCAAAAATATTTAACTAAATTATCGAAAAAATTACCTAATTAATTAGCATAAAATTAATTGACCTAATTTAATTCATGGTCTTTCTAATTATAGTTTACCTTAGGAGTCCATTTACCAAAAATATTTAACTAAATTATCTAATTAACCAACACAAAATTAATTAACCTAATTTAATTCTTAGGATATCTAATTATAATTTACCTAAATTATGAATTTGTTTACCAAAAATATTTAACTAAATTACCTAATTAATTAGCACAAAATTAATTGACCTAATTTAATTTTTAGTCTATCTAATTATAATTTACCTAATTGATCTAATAAATTAACGAATAATTTTTTTTTAACAATGATGACATTTTTTGGCCGCCACTACCACTGCTGCCACTGTTTTCATAGTGGTGACGGAAAAATCATCACCACTGCCACCGTTGGACAGGCCTAGTCTCCAATTGATTTGAACCTTTCTCAAACAATAATAAAATCAAACTCTTATTAGTTGTTTTCTATGAGAATCGCTATCTTTTTACCTTATAATTTTATTTTATTTTAATTTTATTAATATACATTTGGATCTACGGGTAGAACTGCAGGTGCGATGCTAGACCTAACGCACGAGTACGACCCTAGAACCGGACTCGAGGACCGGGTCAGATCCTTGGGCGTAGGTAGAACCACCCCGATGAACACCTCTAGGTCAAGTCCACTTGCCTATTTGGCTGGAAAGTCAGACTCAGCTTAACCCGCTATGCTAATGTTCCATACCCAGTCCAATAGGCACATGAGGTGAATCGGGCCAGCTCATCCTAATCCGCTAATTGGTGGACCACTACCGTCACGCGAGTTTAACTAGGCTTAGATCACAAGCTGACTGGCCCAAAATTGTTGGGATGTCACATCTTGAGAAGCTCTTTCATCACCCATTCGTGGAGCTCTCCCTGTCGCACTCCTTTGGGAGTTAGCTCCAAACTTTTCAAAGATTTCATAGAGTTCCCCGCGGTTCTATCCTCAATTGATCCTCCACAAGCATTGTCCACCTTATCTTGACACTCGTTAGAAAGTCCATCATACAAGGTTAGATTTAAGAAAGGTAGAGAGTATTGATGGCGAGGTCACTTGATGAGTCTTAAATCTATCTCATGCCTCGCGTAAGATCTCTCCTTGAAATTGTTGGAGTTTGCAATTTGCTTCTTCAAATCATCACTCTTTTGGGTCGCAAGAGAGGTATTGATGAACTTCTCAAACACTTCTTGCCAAGTACGGAGTGAACCTTCCAAAAGAGTCATCAACCATGCCTCTTCAATGTGTAAGAAAATGCCTCCTTCTTCAATTAATCATCACTCAATATGCCCAAAGGGATATTAGAGACCACATTGTAGAACTCTCGAATGAAGCTTAGTGGAGCATATTAAAATGGATGTTCTTCAACTCATAATTCCTTGTAGCAGGCTCCAGAACAATGCACGAAGTGAGTACCCCAAGATGGGGCCTTCTATAGTTCTTCATAGTAGCCTTCGAAAGATCTTCCTTTACTTAAACTCTTCTTTGTTGCTCCACCTTTCGTGGATAATTTGTACCAAGTAGATCTCAGTGTTTCACCCTTTCTCTATCATCATTATGGGGTGGAGGCTCAATATTACCCTTTCCCCCATCCTCATCTTCATTATCCATATGAATAGGTTGCTATTCCTCTGTTCTTCCCAAAGGAGTTCTTAACTTGTGGAAGTTATCAATAAAAGGCAATATCTCCAGAGGCAAAGATTTTCTACCTCACATACACAACAAAAAACCTTTAAGATGTCAAGATTCAAAACTCAACACAACGAAGCAAGAGATGAGTTGAGTAAAAATAATAAAATAAACAAGCAATATGTTAACAAGAATGACAATTCAAACACCGGATCCCCAAAAACGATGCCAAAACTTGATGTATCTCAAGAATACTCAGCAAGTATACGAACCAATGTAGAACCGGTAAGCTACCTTGAGATCGATCTCTCAAGGATCCGTAGAAATCAAAATTGTGATTTAAGTTTTTCTATTTACCTACTTATGTAAAATGAAACGTAATTGCGATTTTGGATTAACTAAATTATTTTCTACTTTAACTAATAAAGTTCAACCATCTAGGTGAGACAAATTAATTACACAAACTAACAAAAAAGAGGTAGGTAGAGAGAGTCTTTGACAAGTAAGCCTCGGCATTCGGCATTCGGCATTCGGAATCGAAAATGGAAATTTTCGATCCGATCCAAAATTATTTCGGAAATGGAATATAATTTTTGAACCGATCCGTATTTTATTTCGAAATTCGGAAATCGGTTCGAAATTCAGAAATTTGAAATTTACGAACAATAATAAAAATTAAAAAATTTATTTTTAAAATTCAAAAATATTTCGGAGAACTGGAAAAAATATTTCGGAAATTTGGATTTTTCTGAAAAAAAAATGGAAATTTGGAAATTCACCCTATATTTCCGATCCAATCCGAAATATAATTCAGAACTGAAATCATATTCCGATCCGATCCGAAATTCCGAAATTGAAATTCGAAATTCGGAAAATTTCAGAAATCGGAATTTCTGAATTTCGAATTCCGAATGCCCAGCCCCATTGACAAGCAAGTACCAAATAGTCTAGTTCACGAAAAATGGGATAACCTCATTTTTATTCTTTATTTCAAATTTCAATGTATCATTACAAAGTATATGAGCCACTAGCTTTATATAAATACATTAAACATGAGATGTAAATAGATGAAATGTCTCGAGAGGTTACAAAGTTTTTCAGTTGAGACAGAGGTTACAAAGTTGATCACAATTATTACCATTACGAAAATCATGGGACGCAAAATAACATTTCACAATAACTAAATATTTCAAAACACTCAAACTAGCATGTCCTTGGCATTATGTCTTGTTAGATTTTACTCGGAAAAATCATGTGAGAAAAACTATATTTGAAAAAAAAAAGAGAGAGAGAGAGTATATTATTATCAATCATTCTAAATATCGATTTATGCTAATAAGAACCAGTTAAATTTTTATGAAGGGTACGGTACAGTGTGTATTATACTCCCACTGATATTTATATCATATATATAATGTTGCTATCGGGCGTTCTTGATCAGGAGTATCAAAATGAGGGCATGGCATCCTCATCCGTTCACCGTCACATGACGGTGGACTTTTTACTTATTACTTCTTTCGTTCAACTCAACTTTGTCACACTACAATTTTCTCTGTCTCTGTCGTGCCATCTTTAAACCATCTCCTACATTCAGTGATGGACTTAAGAGTGGCAGCGGGGGAAGGGGGCAGCCGCTGCCACTTAAATTTGATTTTTTTTTAAAAAAATTATAATATTTTTGCTACTGAAAAATTGGCTAGTCTGGCCTGCCCGTTTTACAAAATAGGCGAGCCCGGCCTACCCATTTACAACATGTTGTCTGTCGTCAAGTTCTGCCTGGATTTTGTTGTTTTTAGACGTTGCTGTCTCAACCACGAGTTTCTTGTGCAACGGTTTATTTACGCTGCCCCGTGGCTGTCCGTTCCTATACGGACAAACCCACAATCTTTATTACAACTATTTAAATATTTTAAAATCAAGTTATTGGAATTGTAGCAACTATTTGTGCGTTGATTTCCCAATTGTGTAGGGTTGGTGGTCTTTCACCGATTGTCCGAAAACAAATACCTCCATGGGTATTTTCTTCCTGCCAGCAGACCCACTTGGCCAAATTTCTTTGGTCTTCGAAGTTACATCACCTGGGTCTTTTAAGGTGGTCATTTTCTCAAATCGTCGCCTGAATTTATCTTTGTTACCTAGTTCAAATGTGGAGCTTGATGTCAGGTATAGTCACAAAAAAAGGATTGCCCTGCAACCCTACTTTCAAAACCCAAATACCAACAATTAGCCTCTCCTATGGCCCTTACTTTAGTGGCAAATTTTGCTACTTCAGATCGCCCAACTGTAATGTGTTTCAAAATTATGTTATGATAAATGAAACCTTCAAGAACAATCTATTATTATCTTGTTGGATAGTCATATGTTGGTCCTTAAATTCCAAAAAGAAAATATTTATCAGCTTGCCTAGACTACGGCTAATATGAGCATCAATGTTTCTTCCTTCTGATTATTTAAGTAGCATCACAATGTGGCCTTTGAGCGTGAGTCACCGAAGATACCTATCTGGATTTAATTGCCACTGCTTCCCCTTGACTAACTATTGTTATCCTTTGGCTCTAAAACGAATAACTAAGTCTCTGGATATGGATTTTATCAAGGTTAATCGGCCTACTCTTACGCATGCTCGTGCCAGTTTTGCACACGTCTGTGTTGAGTTTGAAGTAAGTAAGCCAAAACATGATGCAATATGGATTGGATCTGATTTTCAAATGGGTTACTAAAAAAATTGTTTATAAGAAGGACTTTAAGTATTGCTCGAAATGTGGTTTGCATGGTCACTTAGCGACCACTTAGCGACCACCTGTAGATGACCGGGGAAGCCATCGCTAGCTAACTATGATTCTATTGAAGCTCCTATAGCTAGCCTGACTTGTAGGAAAAAAACTTCTCCCCCACCTATGGTCCTCTGTCATACTTTGGATGATGCTAAATTTGACTCTGTGGCTCCACCTTTGGTGCCTATTGGTGGCTTGGCTAGTCTTATTTTTCACGTAGATGGGGATGGGGTAGTACACTTAGGACCTGTTGTTGTAGCTGACATGACGCCTATCTCTACTCAAAGGCCGGGATTAGCTTTCCCTAACAAGGCTTCGCAGCCATTCATATATCTCGGAGGACTTCATTGCCTCATGAAGATGCAACCTTTTACCCCTCTAATTCCTTTATTGCACTTCTGGACAAAGAGGTGGATACTTTACTTGTTGATCAAGTGCTTGATACCACTTTGGATTTAACTGATGTGGTTGCAGCAACTCCCACGGGATCACTCCCAGTTCATATAGTGTATTCCTCCTTTGATGCTCTGAATGTTAAAACTACAGTCTTGAACTCTACATAGGAGGATATTTGGATGGTTTTATTATTGTTGGGAACCCATCCGAGTGTAAATCAAATTCAGAGAAAGATACAATTGTGAAAAGGAAGGAACTTGGACGACCTCCTAAGAAGAAGAAGATGGTTGCTTCCCCTTGTGTCACTAGGGGTGATCATTCAGTTATTCGTTTTGGTTATGGTCATAACCGTAATCGAACCGAACAAGGTTCAATTATGATATTTCATAATCAAACTGAATAATCAAAAAAATTTAGTTATTCGATTATCGGTTAACCGAATAACTAAACATTTTTTTATATTTATGTTTTTATAACTAAAAAATTTGTCGGTTATTCAGTTAACCGAAAATCGACGAATAACCGAATCCAATAATGGATTTTTTTTGTTATTCTTACGGTATGCGTCATTTTAAAATTAAAAATTAAAAAATGATTTTCAATTATAACTTATACTGATCGGTCATAATTGTAACTGAATCAAACAAGGTTCGGTTATTACATTTCATAACCATAAACGAATAACCAAAAATTTCGGTTATTGAGTTTGTTTTTCGATTAACCGAATAATCGATGGTTTTTTTGCTCACCCTTACGTGTCACCCCCTCCAGTCTCTTGAAGTCTTACTTTCTCATTGGGAATGCATGAGGAATCATGGCTCATTCCTTGTAGTCGCATTTTCGCCTGTTAGGTGTTGTAATTTAATTTTCCTTGTTGTTTTGGAACCTATGACTTCAGTTTCTCAAGCTCCATTGGGCTTTATTTGACTTTCCCTATTGTTGTTTCAAATAAATCCATGGGCTAAAAGACTTGGTTATTCACTCAGCCCAGACATTATGTGTCGTGGTGCTTCTCCTGGAGTAATTGTTAGCCTGGTTCTTTGGCAGGGGGTAAACACTTCATTTCTGTTAGTTTATGCGAAACATGATATTGTTCGGCGTCGACAACTTTGGGCAGAAGACTTTTTTGCTTTCATCTTTCGCCTCCACTATTGTCATTGGTGATTTTAATGTTTTGCGTTGTGATTCTGAAAAGTTAGGGGCGCTCCCTACCCCCTTCAAGCAAAGGTTGAGTTTAATGACTTTATTGATCACGATTATGTATATGATTTGCCTACTTAGGACCAACAATTTGCATGGTTCTACAAACGAGTCAACGTATTTATCTTAGAGCGCTTAGATAGAGTTTTGGTTAATCTAGACTGCATCTCTTATTTTTCTACCGTCTCTCTTAATGTTTTGGAGTCAATTGCTTCTAGTGATCATGCCCTCTGCTAATCTATAATTATGCCCAGGCTAGACCCCTTGCACCATTTCGATTTAAACGTTTGTGAGTAACTCATACTGATTTCTTATCCACAATAGCGAGATCTTGGAATGAAGCTTATGTGGGTAACTAAAAAATTTTATTTAGTTAATGTGTCGTTTATTATTTCCGAATGCAAGTATGGGGATGCTTATTGGAAGAAATGAGGAATGTGCGATACATTGGTTTGCCAGAATTTTCATCTCCATTTGACAGGCTTTGAAGTATTTTTTTTACATATGATGCTCGGTGAAATCGTGATTTTTTTCTGGTCAATTTAAGATACTGTATTGATTCCTTCTACGATCTATAAATCACAAACTGAAACATGTGCTTAGGAGAAGCTCTATTATTCATGTTTGCTTCTAAGTTTGTAAGTTGAGGATAGGGGGTTTACTATCGTTCTGATGTCTAGCTATTGTGTATTCCATTGTTTTTTTGAAGACATTACTTTTTAATCCTTTTATTTTCAAGCGTTCAGGTGAAAAGAGGAAAAAGTTCATGGTGATAACATGGTTGTGCATATCTCTGGGGTTAGCATCGACTTTTTTTTCCGTGGATAATGCTTCATCTCCTTCGTGTATATCTGAGTATCTGTATGAATAATTGGTATGTAATGGTTTTATAGCATTTTTTGCAGGCTTATCTTCTTGGTGAGCCAAAAAAGAAGGAACGAAGGGAATCAGTCTACCTATATGTGATGGTTGATGGGAAGAAATCTATCCTCGGAACACTTGACTCTGCTAAAACGCGCAAGCAAAAGTTTGATTTGAAATTTGACTGAGATTTTGAGTTCCAGACAGGGAAAAGTGGAAGTGTCAACTTTTTTGGGTTACAAGGAAAGCAATAGTTCAGAAGAATACCCTCTGATTTTTTCACCTTAAAAACATTCTGTAGTTTAGAAGAATATCCTCTGATTTTTTCACCTTAAAATACCAGTTGTCAGTATCTTTCTTTTCTTTGACGCTGTTTCACGGCAATAGAAACAAACCGGGTGTTGACTAGAACCAGATTAAAGCCTATCTTCAGGGTGCTGCCAGGATTTTAAGTAAGTGAGGGCCAAATTTTTTTTTATTTGAATAACGTGTCTCGAGGCTGAATTGAATCTAGTCCGATGGGATATGCATGTTGAGATACTTTGGTAGAAACTAAAAGAGTTAAAACAAATTGAATTGACCTATAAAAAATGCAGGATTAATATTACTATTGTTTTAAATAATATTATGACAAAAATATTATTTTAATAATATTTTTATTAAGACGCTTGTCTAGATAACAATTGTAATGATGTCTCCACAATTTTGCACCAATAGTCGATTTTTTTTATAATAGAAATAAATTCAAAAGTTTGAAATTTGATGATCGACCGATCCAACTAAGAATTACACCATAAAAATATATATATTAACGAACTATAAAAAAATATATTAAAAACAATCTAAAATTAATATATAAGAATTTATTAGAATCAATATTTATTAACATGCTGTCATGGGTGTAGTGGTGGAACTAGTGAAATGCAAAAGACCAACCGTAGTTCGAGTACTATCTTTTTACTTATAAAAATAAAGAGTACTATCTTTTGGTTGTCTTTTATTCTTCCAAAAAGAAAAAAAGCGCCATAAGGATTCAAACACTTGATGCCAAGTATTTACTAAGTTGCATTACAAACCAATTGAGCTACACAACCAATTATCAATATATGTTTCCAAATATAATTACAATATCTTAAGGAGAACAAAATTAAAAAAAAATATTTTTTTTACAATTTTTTTTTTTAAATCTTGGGGGGACCATGGCCCCCTGGTCCCCACCTTGGCTCCGCCACTGACCGGAGGCCACCTCCCCACGACGGTTTTTGGTTGATTTCTGGCGCGTCCACCGTCTCCAACCCCTACGACCACCACGGGCGGGATTGTCTAGCCAAGATCTCTCAGCGGTTGTAAGTAGACATGGGCAAAGTGGCCCACGGCCCAGGAAAAGCACGGCGTGTCGCGGCCCAAAGGGCCGAAAGCCCAAAGGTTGAAAGGGTCGTGCCCGAGTTACGAAGGCACGGCGAGTTGGAATAAATTCCGACCCGGAGGGTAGCCTAGCCATACCCGCCATTATTCAGGCCGATCCACCGTGCTCCACCCGGAGGGCCACCCGCCGTGCTCCACTGGGTTGGGATGGGCCAAGATTCGTTTCCGGCGTGCCGAAGGCGGCAAACCATTTTAAAAAATAATAATAAAAAGGGCATTTGGCCCGCACGTGCACACCGGGCAGCCTGTCGGGCCCAACGGCCGAAAAAATCAAAAATTCAAATTTTAATATTTTTAAATTAGAATTCTACCTCTATAAATACCCTTCACCCCTTTCATTTTTTTCGCATTCAATTCAACCATTCTCTTCTCTTGTCTTACAAGCATTCTCTCTCGCAATTTTATTTCGGTTTATTTTCTTTCGCAATTTTCGCATTCTATTCATTTTATACTTCAATAATGTTGAAGAGAATTATACTTATCCACATGATTTTGACGCTTATCTTGATTTTTAATAATTTGCTCGAGATGAGTTTCGATTTGGTTGGTTCAAACACACCACCACCACTACCACCAGGTTTGGAGACGGAGGAGGCAGTAACACCATTTTCTACAATGACTCGTAGTAGGTGTGAACGACCACCCACTTGTCCTCAAACTCATCCTCCGCCTCCGATGCCTCCGCAAACTTATGAGCAAGGGCCTTCTCAAAACTTGAGTAACTCTCGAATTTTTACGGAATTTTTTAATAAAATTTCAAATCCGGAGAGGGGGACCGACTATTTTTTGGTGAAGTGTCGATTATGTTCAAACGTCTTTCAATACAAAAAAGGTACATTTTTTATGTAAAATTTTATTTAAGGATTTTTTTTTGTAGATCTTTTTTTAAAAATTTTAATTTTTTAAATTTATATTTCTTTATATTATAAGTGGGGGTTATACCTCATTTTCGAGGCAGACATTAATTAAGTATCCATAAGAGGTTGGTCTCGATCCTACACAAACCCAATTGTCCAGTTGTTGGGGTTTTATTGCAAATGCAAGTCGATCCGTTGCTTGAACTGGATCTGGAGGTACGTCTTCTAGCACTCAATTATCTCGGTATAATCCAACTAGAAATAAGGCAGGTCTAATAAACCTAATTTGTTTAGAATCTCATCCATTTAGTTTTACAGAAAGTTTAAATTTAAAAACTTATGTACTTACGTGTTTACAATCCGTATTTTCTAAAATTTCACGTAAATCACACATCAACGATATTGCAAAAATTTTAATAAAAGAAAAGGCAAGTTGTGTCAAGTTTTTTTCATATTTAGATCATAAAGTTTTCATATGGAGTAATATTGTCAGATCCTGGCGAAATGCGCATAGTTATATGTGTGTTACTTGTCACTGGATAGATAATGAGTGAAAATACAAAAAAGAGTAAGAGTATTTCGGTTGTTTGATGATAAACACACCACACAAAATCTTACCTATTTACTTATGTTAGTTTTAGAATAATATAATTTAAATAGAAAAGTGTATAGTATATCTTTTGATAATATATCTAACAATGATGCAAGTGTAGAAGATTTAAAAATGTTATGTGATGCTACTTTTCATGGTCGTTTTTTTTCATATTTGTTATATGTGTCATGTTATTAATTTATGCGTACAAGATACTCTTAAAACTATAGATTTAAGTGATAACTCAATTAGACGTACTATAAAAAATTTATTGAGTAAACCTAAGGTACTGAAAGATTAATTTAAATTTTGTAAAAATAATAATGTTAAGCCAATAAAAGTTTCTTTAGACGTGGCTACCCGTTGGAATTATACATATACTTTACTTCAATAAACCGGACTTTATAAAAAATTATTAGTTAGTTTAATGAATAATAAATACCAAAATATATGTTTAAACACAAGTGATTGATTAGAGTGTGAAAAAATCTTAGAATTATTAAAATATTTTAATGAATGGACTAAATTATCACCTCGTTGTACCTATTTGTGTTTAATGTAGGAGTCGTTATCGTGAATTTTAAAAATGAACCTAATTTCACAACTTGTATAAATGCTATTTCGGAAAAATAGTGCAAGTATCTTTTACATATACCACCACTTTATCTTTTTGCCACTCTTTTGGACATCCGAATAAAATTAGAAGGTTTGAAAAAAATCATTAGAAGATAATTATGATAATTTTAAAAATGAGGATGAAATATTAATTGTCGACTATAGGACTATAATCGATAAAGTTGACACTTTATTAAATGAGTTATATGAAGAGTATCAAACAAGATTCGGTATTCTTGTGGAAACTCGTAGGAGTGAGGGTGCTTCAAGTAGTGGTGCATCTAGAACAGCAATGCCAGGAAGGATGGAAAACATAATAAAATCTCTATCGAAACGCCCTAAGTCCTCATCAAGTTTCACTTACATGGAACTTCACACTTAACTAACAGCTACATTTGAGATTACTCAGACATATAATTATTCTAGCTCATACTGGGATTTCAGCATTCTTTTTTGATAGAGGAGTAAAGCAAAAGATTTTTCGGTTTTATCGATGATTGCGAAGGAAGTTCTACCACGTCCAGTTTCTACAGTGGCCGTTGAACAAGCCTTTAGCAATGGAAGGTATATTTTAGACGGACGGCGTTTTTTTTTTTGGGTAGATAATGGGACCCTGGCAGCCGCTTCTTTCAATCCACGGATCTACGTTGATCGGGCCCCCTGGGGTGCGACCGAAGCCACAAACGTCCCACAGGTGAACCTGCTCCACAGTCTACTTCGGTATCCTTCGGGCCCATTGGGCCCTCCGACTAATCCAGAGATGTCCTGGCGAAATTGGTTACCAGCGGGATTCGAACACTCAACCTCACTAGACAAGCCCTGTGTGTTGAGCGGTGCGCTCCGCTGGACCAACTCGTTGGGGACTGTTTTGGAATTGGCTATGGACGCTGATCGGGTTTAATATGGTTTTAGTTTTCTTTTTTGATTATCTATCGGATTCGGATTTGAGAAACAATAACCAGACACATATCCATTTTTAAGTTGGGTGTCTAAATTGAGGTTCAAGATTGTTTTTTTTTTTTGCCTTACAAAAAAAGTTTGTTTTTTATGCTTTTATTTTTTATTTTTTCGATAAGTATTTTTCAAATGTATATTATAATTACAAAAGCATATTGCATAATGAATTAAGTGGTAAGTTGCATTCGTTTGAAATTGCCAAGTTCATAAAACATCAAAGAAGAATGAAAAAAAAGAAGAGATAATACTATTAGTCTTATAGTTTTCAAAATCCTAATCAATTTTAGTCATTTTGACTTGTTTTACTTGTAATTGCATTTTTTTAAAATAAAGAAATATAAGAATAAAATAATATTAAAAACATGAAAGTAAAAAATGGATAATATTGAATCGAATCATAAATAAATAAAATTAAAGTAGATAAAGTAAAATGAAATATAAGGAAATAAAATAAATATAATGAAATAGAATAAATAAAGTGAAATAAATAGAAGTAATAAAATAAAATAAAATTAAAATTTACTAAAAAAAAATATGATAGAACTGTCTGTTCCCATTCAGTTCATTTTATTATTATTTCAGCTTATTCATCTTTATTTATTTTTTAGTTTGGTTCTTGACCATGAACTATTTGCATCGGGGAGAAATTATTATAACTTGTCGGTCTGATACGAAGCTGCTGCATGCAAAATTGCATGTTCCCAAGCAGATACGGGGAGTTTAGAATGCATAAGCATTGGCCTGACAATCAATTGAAGACGTTTAATAAATGATTCAGCCAAACCATTTTGTGTAAGAACATGTGTTACAGAATGTTCAATGGTTATTCCAATTGATAAACAATAGTCATTGAAGACTTGCGAAGAAAATTCAGCAGTTTTATCTAGGCGAATTTTCTTTATTGGAAAATCAGGGAAATGAGCTCGCAATCGAATTATTTGTGCAAGTAATCTTGC
>JAOWBN010189314.1:0-15956 GCA_028565015.1 Pinguicula moranensis | reverse complement strand
TAGCTTGCTAGAACTCTTGCATCTTGGCCTCCTTATTTATCACAAGAGTCACATTTGTTGCTAGAGGGCCCGAGCTAATTCATTTGTCAAACCAAATGGATGAACTGCTTTTCCTCACAATGATTTTAAGATTCTTCACCATTTTTGCCCTCATACTCATAGCATATTTCCAAAAATACTTGCTCCATAGACTATGTTATGTCTGCAGCTTAAAGCATACCTTCATTTTCATGGCATTTTGTACCTCTTTTAGGTCCCTTATACCTAGTCCGCCTTCTTTCGTTGGCTTGCAGATCCTATGCCACGCTCTCCAGTGCATCTTCTACTTCCCTTCTCTCTCTTCCCATAGGAAATTTGCAAGCCTTGGTCTGACTTTATTCAAGATTTGTTGGGGGATTCTCATGACTGGCAGGTTAAGTATGGGAATACTAGAAAGGACATGCTTAATTAATGTAATCTTCCCTGCTTGCAATAGTATCTTTCTTTTCCATACAGCTATTTCATTGTTGATCTTAAACAATAAAGGCTCTAAAATAGCTCTATTAACCCTACCTATAAACAGGGGCGCCCCTAAGTAATTTGTGGGAAATTGGTCTACCTTATACCATGTAAGTTGGATAATACTTGCAGTCCTGGCATTACTAATTTTATTTGAATAGAATATCGTTGATTTGATATTGTTTATCTTCTGTTCGAACCATGAGCAGTAATCATCAAATATCCTAATCCAGTTCCGCAAGGATCTTCTATCTTCACTTAGGAACAATAACACATCGTTGGCGTACATCAAGTGGGAAACTATGTTTGTACCAATTTGGTGATAAAGGTTTTTGATTGTGTCCCTTCTAAACTCCTTTAGAACAAGCTTTAATAGAGTGTCTTGCATAAGGAAAAATAGGCAGGGGATAGCAGGTCAGTCCCCTTGTCGAAGCCCCTACTGTGAAGGAAAGAATACCAAAACTATTCTATTCATGTGGATTGAAAATCACTGTTCCTTAACACATCTCATCAAATGTTCCTAGCCTCTTTGTTAAAGTCCTTTGTCGTGAGGACTTTTTTTTTAGAAAATTCCAGTTAACTCTATCATTGGCCTTTGCCATATCTAGTTTTATCATATTCCCCCCAAGTGCTTTTTGCGTATACTTTGCGTGAACTCTTGTTCCAGAGTAATATGATCAAAAATACTTCGGCACTGAACAAAAGCCCGTTGATCCTCTGAAACCAGATTCCTGATACAGCTAGATAGCCTGCTCACTAAAATTTTTGAGAGAACCTTGTAGATAACCGAGCAGAGGCTGATAGATCTAAATTGGTCGAAACTAAATAGGTTTTTAACTTTGGAAATAGAGATCAATAAGTTGGAATTGAACATTCATGGAAATTTAGCAATGCCTGAATAGCCTCAACTACGTCCTGCCCAAGTGAATTTGAAGAAATCATATCCAAAGCCATTCGTGCCTAAGGCACTATTTCCTAGGATTGACTACAAGGCTTCATTAATCTCTTTTACTGAAGGGGTCATACATATCATTTCGTTCTCTCTATTACTGATTTTATGGTTGAATAGTTTTGCTAGATTATATTGCATTCCTATTGTCTCTCTCGGATCTAAGATACTTACAAAGTACTTAACCGCTTCTAGTGCACCCTTTGAGCTCCTTCCAAGTTTCTCCCATCTTGAAGTACTATATGATTAATGATTCCTTTATGCCTCTTAGTGTTGATTATGGCATGGAAGAACTTTGAATTTCTATTCCCCCTCTTTTATCCATTTTTTTTGCCACCTGTACTAGTCTGGATAGCTCCCAATTTTTCCGCTAATTAATTATGCCTTTGTGGCCATTAGTTCTGTATCCAGTCTATCATCGAATTCTTCCTGTAGATCCACTTCTATTTGTTTTAACCATTGTTCTAGTTGTTGGATCTTGGCATCTACTCTTCCAAAGGATATCTTATTCCATTCTCTGAGTTTCATTTTCATGTTTTTCATCTTTTTTTTCCGGGATTTAGCATGTTATCCTCGTGGCTCACCTCAGATTATTGTTCCTTGACTAAGGTACTGAAGGATTCGCACCTAGTCCACATGTTGAGAAATTTAAAATGTCTTGTGTCGTAGACATACTGTGGATCCTCCAATGAGACCACCATTGGCTTATGATCTGATGATTTTCTGGGCAGGATGGAGTATGACGCATGCCCTTTCCATCCCAAGAAATGGCTATTAACCATAACTCTGTCTAGTTTTGTTCAGATCCTCACTGTAACTCTATGTCCATTGCACCAAGAGCACTTCGGGCCTCCAAAATGGAGCTCCACCAGCGTATAATTATTGAGGCAGTCATTGAACTCTCTCATCAGCAGGGAGGGGCGGACCACCACCACCCCACACATTTTTCTGCATTGGATCTATAGGCGTTAAAATTGCCAATAGTTGGATCCATATTAAGTTCTACCATAATTCTCTCCTTTGAATATATTCACATCTACCATAGACAAAGGTAGCTAGGAGGGATTCATCATCTTTTTTATACTTCCCCATGATTGTCTGAGTGCACTTACTCTCTATTGCAAAATCCTCTTCCTCTTTCCAAAATACCCACAATTTTTCATTCATTGCCTCATTATCAACATAGAATGTAGAAAAAGTTAACAGTGCTAGTCGTCCCATATTATTAGCAAAAATAACTAAAAGAAAAGAAAAGAAAAAATAGGAAGGCTAACTTTGGCACTTTGCCAGCCGAGTGGAAATACGAGGTAATTTCGGAATAAGCTTATGTTTACCTCTCCCTACCTTCCTCTACTTCTGTTGGCTGGCATCTTATTCATAGGCTTTCTCAATACCCGACATGATAATTCTATCTTCATCCCCTGATTCTGATTCAGCTTTCAAGTCCAAGCAGACGATCAACTCATCAATGGCGACCATTTCTGGGGACTTTGAGTCCAATTCAGAGGGAATATACGGCATTCTAAATTTTTCCATGTTCATGAAAAGGCCCAATTCCTTATCCGGCCCTCGATCAGGTCCACAATCCTATGCTTGGCCACTCTTTAGCATCTTGGGAATCTCCATTTTCCACTTGGGCCCCCGCCTTCGAAATTACTGCCAAATTGTCCGAAAAAATCTCACTGGAATAACTTAGGGTCGTGTTCGCTCCCAAGTCCAAACTCTCCGTAACCAAATTCACCCACATGTCTAGTTCTTTGAAGAATTCCTTTTTGGCCACGATGTTGAGAGTCGTGACAGCCGACCAAATTGGCTCCGACTAGGATACCATTATCTCCTACCTGTGTAGGCCTGGCCAAATGGGCTCGAGAATTTGTGAAAACCCGAAGCCCATTCTGGCCAAAGCCCAAAGTCCAAAAATTTTTGGGACTATGGGTATTAGTTCTTGGATCGGATCTTGAAATTCGGTTGCAAAAAAAATTCAGGACAGGACCGAGTTTTCCCAGTCGGGTTACAGGAAACCCGAAGTCTCAAATTGTTTTACAAAAAATTTTAGAAAAAAAACGCCATCGTTTAAATATGACTTAATAGTTAAAAGATACAACCCTAACACCTAACTCATGGTTCTCACTTCCGTTAACTCATTTTTCGCTGGCTCATTGCACTGTTCCGTTCCCTCGATCCTCGTCTCGTTCTAGTTCTTCTGATCTTCTCTCGCAAATCACAATACAAAGGTGATATTTTTGTCATGTTACTTTTGTTTTATGTTCATTTGTTGTACGAGTTCCCTGATACCAGATCCCCTTGATTATTGAAGGGTTCGAGATAGTGAATAATTTTTGGTTTAGGGTTATATATATTGTACGAGTTCCAATCATGAGTGTTATTTTTTTACTAGTATGTTTATTTCAATTCCAATATGTTTATATCATACTGTTAGTATTATATATTGTATCATACTGTTAGTTAGGGGTGGGCAGCGGAGCGGGCGAAACCGGAATAGCTTGTTCCACGCTTCGCCCGTGAAGGATGCAGAACTGAAACATTGCTTCTGCATCTGCCCAAGAAGGATAGAAATTTCGCGGGCGGATGCGAAATCCGCCCGCATATATTTTGTATTTAAATAAAAAAATAAATATATGAAAATAAATTTATGCAGGCGAATGCGAATTTCGCAAAACAAAAATTTCCGCATTCCGCCAGCATAAATTTGTGGAACGCGGTTTTTCATCCATATCCGCCTCGCGTTCCGCGTTCGTGCGGGCTTGGCGGATGCGGTGGCGGGCGGGTGCAGAATTTCCACATCCGCTGCCAAGGCCTACGGTTAGTATTATGTTTTTGAAGGGTTCGAGTTAGTGTATAATTTTTGGTTTAGGATTTATCTATTGTATAAGTTCTAATTATTAGTGTTTATTTCTTTATAGTATATTTATTTCAATTCCAATGTGTTTATATTATACTGTTAGACCAAATTAAAAATATTGTTTCTTGGTTTCCTTCAATTGCGCAACAGCTATCACCGCGATGACTCCAGTAATGGGGTATTGGGTAATGGTGGCGGATGCCGCCATCTTACCCGTTACCATAACATTAGCGATAGCGGACAGAAGCCACCCGCCACCGCCAAGACTGTTAAACATACATAGATAATGTAACTGAAAATTTGATAAAATAACTTATTTTTCAATTAAAAATTTAAAATAATTTATTTTATCATATCGTGTTAACAAAAATGACTTGTTTGATCAAACTATATAACCAAAATGACCCGATCAGTTGATTAATAGGACAACGTTAAATAAAAGAATTGTCTCATCCACACTCTCTTAAAGTACTTCTCGCTACTTTCCAAAGCAAAGCCTTATTATTTTCTTAAACGTGAACCACGCGCACACTCACGAGGATTCATCTATGAGATCTTTTCCTGGTGAAGCATTGCTCATAATTGGCATTGTCATGCTATGAATGAAGAAACAACGAAGAGAACCATAAATGCAATATTGCAACAACTGATCCTGTCCATTTGACATAAGTGGCATATGAAATTTGTCGCAACCAAGAAAATAGACAAGTGTTGAGTGGAACAAGTACTTAGTAGGACTACAAACAGAACGGATTCCATCCATTTACCATATATAACTAGAACTACGGTTACATTCAGAAACCAAGTAGTGGCCAAGTTTGAACGAAGACCAACTGTGCAAATTATGTTAAACTACTAAGGTACAGACCAACCAAAAACCATCTTTATGAGATATTACATTGATTGGAAGAAAGTCAAACAAATGTAAAGTATGGAACTCACAGTAATGGGGCATGAGAACATTAACACCTGTTGGAGGACAGAACCTAATGAGCCTTAGTCATTTTGAGTTTCGGCATAGATTTCTTCATCTGGCGAGCACGCTCTTTAGCTTCCTTCTTGCGAAGGGCCTCAGCACTTAGTTTGGCTTCAGCCTCCTCAAGTTTCTTCCTCTGCTCAGCCTTCTTTTTCTGCAAAGCTTCTTGCCAGGCGTTATGTAGTTCTTTGTACACCTCCTGTGCAACCTTTGATCTGGCTGCCTTGGTTTTAGATCGAGCCTGAGGTATGTTGTAATCCAGATAAGTGGTGACAATATGCATTTAAATAAATTGCAAACCTCAATTACATCAATGAAATATATTATACTTACATGTGAGCTAAGCCTGTATCACCCAACTAGATCAATGTAATATGGTACCAGAGCCACCAATCGAATCATGTCAGCCATGTGGTTAGCATCAAGGAGAGCACATTTAAACACTAGCATCTTCTTGCTTGAACCAATGTGTTGATCAGAAAAGTGCAATGAGATGAAATCCTTTCCAAACTTCTCAAAAGCCTTATCGCCGAAAACCTAAGCATATCCCAAAGAATGTAAGAATTTCATCTATCAGAGTTGACAGGGATAAAACTGTAGCACAAGATTAAATTCCACATTTTGTAACGTAGCAAGCAATGCTAAGCTCATCTTTTCCCCATGGGGCCTGAGGTATTTAGATGGGTTAAGATAATTGACAGAAAAAATTTAGGGGAATTTAATGGCCAACATTGACATGCCGAGTTCCAACTTTGGCATTAAGAGAAACAATTCGATGAAGGCATGAGACAGCCAGATGTCTCAACCTTCAACACATGACACGCAAAAAAAAGAATAATAAAGAAGAACATCCAGTTCACAACCCTGATCCATTAAAAGAATGTAGCCTCCATGTTAAGTTCTTTGTACCCATATTTATTGATCATTCAAACTTGCAACAAATAATGACACTGGTTCATAATTCAAAAGTTCATAACCATCAGATCCACAAAATACTATTCAGCTCCAAGATCAGTTATTCATTAAGATAGACATACATAGTATATGCTACTGTCAACCAGTAAGCAATAAGGTGGCATAATTAAAGGTCATGCTACTCAAGTACTTTCATCTTTGAAGCAGGCAACATCGTAACAAGCATCAAACAAAGGCATACCACCACGAATAATGACTTCTCACAATAAGCATAAGAAAGGAATTCTGGAATTTTACACAAATTTTCCTCTCAAGAAATATGTTAACTATAATCCTATGACCAAAATTCATGTTTTTCCTTCAATCACCAAAGTTAAGAGACATATGTCAATAACTATAAAACAGTTGCATACAACATTTTCAAACTCGAACTAACTCAACGATATAGTAGAACATATATATACAAAGAAGGCCAAAAGAGATAATAAGAAGAAAGCTTGTGAGAAAAACAATACCTGATCAAGTACACCTTCAGTTAGTAAATCCGCAGCCACCTCCTTCGATTCCGCTACTACCTGCAGCTCATCTGCCACCCATCACCGCAAACCATTGCAAGTCCCTGACTTCCTTCTGCAACATCTTCGCCAATTTCTTCTTCGCCAATGCAAAAACCACATGATCCATGGCATCGTCATTCATGTACACCTCAAACGTGATCTCATCCTTGCAAGGAACCACCATATTGTACAACCTCGAAATCAAATCATGCCGGCTCTTGAGCTCCATGGTGGCCAGCAATCCCGTGCAGAACCTCCTCCCACTAGCATAGAACTTAAACACATTCTGCCCTTCCTTCAACAACAGGGGTGAGTCGTCCGTCTCCCCAACTCCCTACAAGCTAAAATTCTTGTCGAATATCGAGTCCTTCACTGCAAACTTAGAGGCCCAGGACAACGCCAAATTCTCATTCTCCTTCTTCCCAGTAAAATAATTAATCGCGAAGATGATCAAGAACGAAACACACACAATTTCAACCGAATAGGAAGTCAGCTTGAAGGGTACTGTAACGAGCTCGCCCATTGGAGTTGAATATATCCTGCCCAGGTGGAAAATGAAGGCTAAGCGGAGCAAGAGACGGGGGAGTTTGAGAACTCAGGGTGCTGGACAAAATGCACAGTAAAGATGAAAATCGCTTGGAGTTTATATTTGAAACAACGTTTATATTAGTATGGATTAAGTGTGTTTTAAAGACAGTCATAACATTTAAATCTACGTTTATGCCAAGTGGTTGTATTTATTGGAACTCTGGGATTGGCGATTATGAATGAATTGGCGTGAAGTTTCTGGATCTCCGGTACTATCTTCTCTACCCCTTTCCCAAGCTTCATATCTTCCCTTCCCCAACCCACAGGAATCAATCTTCTGCGTTCCTTCTCTAGATTCATTATAACTAGCGGTGAGCTCGTTACAACTGGTATCAGAGCTAGGTTCCCCCAAATCCAAACCTTATATCAACAATAGCTTGCAAGAAAAAACAAGAAACCTCAAGTTATGGTGAACCCACCGAACAAATCAGTTGAAGAGGAGGCGTTGGAGGAAATTACAAGAACTAAGCATGAGGTTGCTGTCGGAAAGAGACCAGCTCGGCAAATACAACCTATTTATATGGACACAGGGCAAGATCTAGGAGAAAATGCTGGTGGACTTGAAAAGGAGGTAGCAGTGGTGAAAATCAAGCTAGATCGTATGGCTGAAGAGATGCACGAGAACATTGATTGGATTAAGTCACAGACTGCTAGCTGAGCAGTCCATGGTGCTATTTTAGCAACGCATCGAGAAGCAGGTAGCAGCAGTAGTGGAGCTCTTTCATAAACAAAATGCTAACAAGTCTATCTTGGGAGATCCTCCTGATAAGAATGCTGGAACATCAGGAACTAACAAGCTATCCCAAACCCCCCTTACTTTCCACGAAGCTTATAATGGTAACCGAGGGATGGATGTAGAGGATTATGGCTACGAGGATGTAGGGCGAATGAGAAAAGCTAAGATGCCATACACTGATTTCCCTAGGTTTATTGGAAAAATTCCTCGTTCATGGGTGGAAAGGAGCAACAGTTATTTCTCTATCTATACTGGAATTTACGATTATGAACGTGTGGAGTTTGCTAGGATGCATTTCGAGGGGGATGCTGACGAGTGGTTCAGAAGTTTAAGACCTCCAAAACCAGCTGATTGGGATGTGTTTATATCTGCTATTCTAGTGCGCTTTGATACAGAGGACCCCGACAATTTATTGGAAGAGTTTATGTGTCTAAAACAAAGGAGTGGTGAGTCACTACAGGAGTTACTTCGCCGCTTTGATCCCCTAGTCACTTCAATTATGACAACCTACCCAGACTTTGGTGAAATCTTCTACAAAGAAAAATTTATAGGTTGTCTTCAATTTGAGTTGAGATCCGCAGTAAGGGCTGACCACCCTACTACCTTACTCCAAGCCATTGCTCCTGCCAAGAGACAGGAGAGATCAGTTGTGCATATGGTCGACAAGATAGTGGCAGGGGCAATTCAAAAGTTGGGATTTAAGCAAGCTAACCTCCCTGCTGCCCAGACATTCCAATGTGTACAACCAGTAGCAGTACCTGAGAAGAGGAAGTCTATAACAGATGCGGAGATGAAAGAGAGAATTGAGAAGAAGTTATGTTTTAAGTGTGGAGCTCCATTTGTCCCTGGATATAAGTGTGCTACGAAAATCTATGCTCTGCATGCTGAAGTGGAACCAGAAGTGGAGTTGGTAGAAAAGATGATGGAGGAATTTATCATGGATGACAGTACCTTGGAGGATAGTAGAGGAGAAGGAAATCTATCAAATAATGCTATCTCAGGCAATAGCAAAACCAACACTTATAGAGTTAAAGGGATGTTCAAAGGGGAGCCTCTCCAAATATTGTTTGACAGTGGTAGTTCGCATTGCTTTATTGATCAAAAACTAGCTAACAGGTTGGGCTGCGTATTGGAGTACTCTACCCCAATGATGGTTGAGGTGGCAGATGGGAAGAAGAGGTTGAGTGAAGTTAGATGCAGGGATTTTAAATGGACTATGCAAGGAGAGGAATTTTCCTGCTCACCAAGGACCTTTCCCTTACATAGCTACGACTTGATACTAGGTGGGGATTGGTTAAGGAAGCATGGCTCAGTGTTGTATAATTACAACAATATAGTTGTTACAATCATCATAAGCGGCAAACCATTCGAAATACAGGCTTACCAAGGACAACAGGAACTGAAATTTATTTCAGCAAAACAAATGATTAAACTGATCCGAGGAGGTGGTGCCTCTACTGTGGGTAAGGTGTACATGGCAGATGGGAGTGAAGAAGGACAGGGGGTGAAAGCAGAATTTTTCAGCTTGGACTCAAAAAAATGGAATCATGCATCCTTTAAAAAAGGTGCGGATGGTAAACTTAAGTTAAAGGGTGATCATAATATTGATGGTTGTAGTGTAGAAGCTGATGAATTGATGAATATACTTGAGGGGTACTCTGACATATTCCAAGAACCCAAGGACTTACCCCCACTACGTGGTGTAGAGCATGGGATTGACCTTATTCTGAATGCCATGCCAAGAAAACAAGTAACCTATAGAGCTCCACATTACCAAAAAGATGAGATTGAAAGGATAGTAGGGGAGCTCCTGGAAACTGGACTGATAAGAAGAAGCCAAAGACCCTTTGCTTCCCCTGTGTTACTGGTGAAAAAGAAAGATGGGGGGTGGCGGTTATGCGTAGATTATAGATATTTGAATAAGCTGACCATCAAGAACAAATTCCCTATACCCATTATTGATGAGTTAATAGATGAATTGTATGGTGCAGTTTGGTTTAGTAAGCTTGATTTGAGGGCTGGATATTTTCAGATAAGGATGAAAGAAGAAGACATCTACCTCAGCAGCTTCGTTACACACCATGGACAGTTCGAATTCTTAGTGATGCCATTCGGTTTATGCAATGCTCCTTCCACCTTTCAATGCCTCATGAATCAGGTATTTTCTGGCTTTATCCGCAAGTTCGTTCTGGTTTTCTTTGATGATATTCTTGTGTATAGCCGTAGCTGGGGGGAACATCTGGACCATCTGAAATCAGTGCTGGAGATCATGAGGAAGCACCAATTCTTTGCTAAGATGTCCAAGTGCTCTTTTGGCCAGAGGTCCATTGAATACTTAGGCCATATCATCTCAAGGGAGGGAGTGGAAACTGATCCCACCAAGGTTGAATCTATGCTGAACTGGCCGAGGCCTACCTCTCTAAAATCTTTGAGGGGATTCCTTGGATTAACAGGGTATTACCGCAAGTTTATCAAGGATTATG
The DNA here is from genome assembly GCA_028565015.1 of Pinguicula moranensis. Classification (NCBI taxonomy): domain Eukaryota; kingdom Viridiplantae; phylum Streptophyta; class Magnoliopsida; order Lamiales; family Lentibulariaceae; genus Pinguicula; species Pinguicula moranensis. The sequence continues at coordinate 5,391 of JAOWBN010189314.1, read as the reverse complement.
GATCTAAGAGTTAACCACTGACAAAGCTATTGAAGAAGGAAGGATTTATGTGGAATGAGGAAGCTAACCAAGCCTTTGAAATTCTGAAACAAGCTATGTGCTCTGCTCCTGTACTCAGTTTGCCTAATTTTGGGGAGTAATTCATAATAGAGACTGATGCTAGTGATTTGGGGATTGGAGCTGTGCTAACTCAAGGAGGGAGGCCGGTGGCATACTTCAGTAAAGCTCTGGGGTAGCGGCAGCTCGGCTTATCCACCTATGAAAAAGAGTTATTAGCAGTGGTGCTCTCAGTGAAAAAGTGAAACAACTATCTGTTAGGTTCCCCATTTGTTATCAAGACGGATCAGCAAGCTTTGAAACACTTACTAGAGCAGAGCTTCACACTATGACACAACAGAAACTCACTTCTAAGCTACTTGGATATGACTACGCAACTTTACCCAGTATATTCCCAACTAAGTTGGGGTCTGCAGGTCTGATGTACGCGACCTTACCCTTGTAATTATACAAAGAGACCGTTTCCGTTTTGTAACCCAGGTGGGTATCGATCCCTGGACCTCACATTTGCGAAGTGTAGTTCTCACCACTTGAACTACATGTCTTGATTACTTGGATATGACTATGAGGTGCAATATAAAAGAGGAGTAAAGAACAAAGTCGCAGATGCCCTATCTAGATATGGCCCAGAGATCAATTCAAGTTGCATGAGTATATATGAAATTAAGGCAGAATGGCTGCAGGAAGTGGTGGAGAGGTACTCAGATGACCCCTTTTTCTCTAACATTCTGCAAGTTAAAACTGTAAGTGCAGGAAGTCTGCCAGACTACATTTTACAGAGGGGGCTATTGAGGAAAGGGATTCGGATTTGCATAGGGAGGGGAACTGGTCTAAAATACACCATCATTTCAACCTTACATGATTCCCCCGTAGGAGGACATTCAGGGATCCAAACCACCCTGAGTAGGGTCAGACGATATTTTTATTGGCCTCAAATGAGAAGTGAAATAGAGGAGTGGATAAAAAGTTGTGAGGTCTGCGTAGGAAGTAAACCAGATTCTTTAGCTCATGCAGGGTTGCTGCAACCTCTACAGATTCCCACAACTCCTTGGAGTAGCATTGGAATGGATTTTATTGAAGGATTACCAAAGTCAGAGGGAAAGCAAATCATACTGGTTGTTGTGGACAGGATGAGTAAGTACTGCCACTTCTTACCTCTAACTCACCCTTATTCCGCGGAGAGTGTGGCAAGAATGTTTATTGATCATGTCTATAGGCTGCACGAATTGCCCAATGAGATAGTCACTGACCGAGATAAAGTTTTTACTAGTTTGTTGCGGGGAGAATTAATGAAACTGTTTGGAGTTAAGTTGGCAATTAGTTCAGCATATCATCCCCAAAGTGATGGGCAAACGGAACGAGTTAATAGATGTCTAGAAACATATTTGAGGAGCATGTGTTCGCAGAAGCCTAGTTCGTGGTGCAAGTGGCTTCCTCTAGCAGAATTTTGGTACAATACTACGTACCACTCAAGTGCAGGTATGACCCCTTTTCGTGCTCTTTATGGATATGAAGCTTTGCATATTCCTATGCCTCTCTCTGCTAGTGCTGTTGGGGTCACATTCAAGGAGTTTCTAATTCAGAAAGAACAGATCACTGAACTGCTGAAGCAAAATTTGTTAAGAGCAGTAGAAAGAATGAAAACTAACGCGGATAAGCACAGAGTTGAAAGGACTTTTGAAGTGGGAGATAAGGTGTACCTCAAGTTGCACCCCTACCGCCAGAACTCCTTACAATTCAGGCGTAATCTGAAACTATCTCCTAGGTATTATGGGTCGTATACCGTGATTGAGAAGATAGGAGAAGTGGCCTATAAGTTGGATTTGCCAAGAAACAACAAAATACATCCTGTATTCCATGTGTCACTCCTTAAGGAAAGACTCAAGAACAAGGAGCGCATGTCCAGTGATCCACCGATGATGAAAGAATATGGTAGTTTTGTTATCTTTCCTGTGCAGGTTCTTGACAGAAGGATGAAGCCGAGCAAGAGAGGACCAGAAGAGCAATGGTTTATTCATTGGAATGGATTTGTACCAGAGCAGGCCACATGGGAGGAAGTTGCGCTTGTGGCCAAACATTTTCCTCTGCTGGATCCTTGTGGACAAGGATCAAAAGGAGGAGAAGGAGATGTAACGAGCTCACCCATTGGAGTTGAATATGTCCTGCCCAGGTGGAAAATGAAGGCTAAGCGGAGCAAGAGACAGGGGAGTTTGAGAACTCAGGGTGTTGGACAAAACGCACAGTGAAGATGAAAATCGCTTGGAGTTTATATTTGAAACAACGTTTATATTAGTATGGATTAAGTGTGTTTTAAAGACATTCGTTAGTCGTAACATTTAAATCTACGTTTATGCCAAGTGGGTTGTATTTATTGGAACTCCTTTTGGGATTGGCGATTATGAATGAATTGGCGTGAAGTTTCTGGATCTCCCGTACTATCTTCTCTACCCCTTTCCCAAGCTTCATATCTTCCCTTCCCCAACCCACAGGAATCGATCTTCTGCGTTCCTTTTCTAGATTCCTTGTAACTAGCGGTGAGCTCGTTACAGGTATCTTCGTAGCTGATTCGGTACCAGTCTCTAAATTCTCGTCTCCCGAACCCGAATCAGATTGTGATCCAGTGTCAGCTGATTCAGTAACCATCCATCCGTCAGAAGGCGGTTTAAATTCCTGCGGGATACCTTCAAATTCATCCTCATCCCAGTACTCAAACGACTTAGTGGAAGCGGGTTTGGGATTGGAATTCGTGCTCTGATCAACAGCGGGGGATTTAATCTTGGGATCTGGTGGACCGTGATGAGACTCTGGGGTTGAAGTGGATAGGGAGATGGAAGGAGGCGTCGGGCGTAGAGAATGAATAGTATCATCGGCCTTCTGGTCTGTGATTGCGAAATCATCATCCTCATCAGCGTCGAAACCCTCGAAGTGAGCTCCAGCGGCGCCCGATGCAGCGGAGATGTGGCGTACGAATAGGGAGCGGGAGCATAGGGTCCATAAAGCAAATAGATATAGGAAAGTGTCTCCCCTAAGGAGTGAAGATTTTGAACTCTTCTCTTCGCCATTGTTGACAAAGAGAAAATAGATCCTGACTAGTGAACTAAGCTAAGGTCATTCTTTTTCATCTCTTACATTTAATTTTGAAAAGTAATCACTTGTTTTTCTACCATAGAATATAGAAGGAAATGGGCATTGACGCCCACTGAGTAGTAAGTAGAGTGTTTTAGTTCTTTGAAAGTTGAAATTCTACCATAGATGCAGACTGCAATCTATATTCGTCCGCCAATTTTAAACTTAAAACGGGCCAATATTGCCCGTTAAAATACGGGTTGAATTAACTCGGTCAGTTTAATTTTACGAGTTCGGTTGGCTTTTTTTTTACAATATTAAATTAGAATCAATTTAAGTATGATGGATTAGCCCGGCATGATCTATTTTTTATTTTATTTTTTATTTTTCTGGCCAATATCTTATTAAAAAATTAAAAATGGATCGGGATACATGAGAACCCATGTTGGATTGAGCCCAGCCCATTTTTTCCTATGCCAAATTAGCTCGACCTGGTATGAAAAAAATGGATGGACTAAGTTGCGAAATTCAGCCCACCAACCCAACAAAAATGGGTCGCGTTAACCCGGTCTGTCCATTTGTCGGCCTCTGTCTATATTCACTTTTTTTTGCAATTATCTGGTCTATTTATTTGTTAACTCTTCATTTTTTTTTCACAAACAAATTCTTGTTCGTGTACAACTATGAAACAATGTAAACAAAATAATGAAAGTGGGCCCCGCCCACGGCCCATCTATGAGTCTGGGGAATAGGAAATTTTCAAAGTGACCCTCGTCGCTTGCTTGTGAGAACTGATATAGCGCAAGAATTGTAGGCGCAAGAAACACAAGAAATGCAGGGTCCGTGTGAATGGACAGTTGGTTTTCGCCTTAAGATTTCGTCTTTGCAATTGCAACCCCAGCAATGAGAAAAAAATGCCTTCCCTCCTATTTTCATCATAGAGTTCAAGACTCGAGTCAATATTTATTTATTTAATGCCTAACTTTATCATAAAACAAAATACAATCAGCCCGTGGATCGATCATACAGAGAGAGTAGAGACCCTCCCCAATAATGGCCATGAAATTCTTGAAAAAGTGATTATGCAGAGACAGGCGTGGCATGGAAGATATATTCAGAAAACAAACTTAAATCAACCTGACATTACTACTATTTTGTTGTCCTATTTAAAGTCACCAAGCATTACCTTGTGTTTTTGTGTACACCAAAATTAAATCTTCTAAGTTCTACCCATGACAATTAATTCCTCTGAAAATGAGAGACTGGAGCATAAAGAGGAATGAGACTGGGATTTAGGGTATTTAAAAACAAAATGGCCCAAATAAAGATCCAAACCGAGCTAGAGCCCAAACCTGGCCCCCTCCCTCCTCCCTTTGAATTATGGGCTTCTTGCATGGAAGGGTATGCCAAGTTGCTTGCAAGACATACTGTGATTGTTTATTACTCTACAACACTGATTACTTCAACTGCTGAAGTGCAAGAATATCAGTATATAAAACTAAACCAAACTATTAATGTTAAAATCCACCCTCAAAACCATGTTTAAAAGAAGAACTGTCTCATACCTCTGTTTCTACTGGTACAATGATAAATGATTAAATATCTACAGTGTTCAAACACTGAACTGCAGACTTCATTGTCTTTCTACTTCCTGGAATTTTTAACATAAATGAAGAGTGCTTCTAGATGCATACATATCTACAATTTTCGTCTCCTTTTTCCCTCTCAAGATGGTATATGCCTAAAGAAAACCAACAAATTGGGTAGAGTGATCATCCCCGACAGTAAGATATTATCTTCAGCACACAGAAGCAATTTAAAGTAAAAGAAAGAGGGCAGTAGTATATATTAATTCCATGTCCACCCAGGAGCATGTCTGTCATATGTTACAAAATTGGGTCGTACCTTCATAATTAGCAATTACGAGACTACCCTAACCGGAACAATATCATTGCACCAGAAAGAAACAAATGGCAAAATTCAATGGCGGCATCTTACATGCTCCCACAACCAACAGATTGACCATTAATTGTGTGTAACAATGCAAAGGAGCAGGAAGACACGAGGACCGGCAGTATCCACCAACCTTTCGCAGCCATGGCTGCATCTATACCAGAAAGTTTCCGTACGGGATGTAAAACTCGTCAACATTTGAATGGCTAGTTCGAGTGTATTATCCCTTTGAGTTTGAAGCATCTAATGGCAATAGAGCCTGATCAAGGAATCAGCACCTGCAGTGAACAACCATGGTTGCCTTGGATGGAACTT
>JAOWBN010189303.1:0-15957 GCA_028565015.1 Pinguicula moranensis | reverse complement strand
TGTCCGGAAAATTATGATCCGTCAATCCTTGTTCATCCAATGGCTGGAGTTAAGATGGCACGGATCCAGACTACGCTTCTCAAAATTAATCTGAACCGTTGACAACAAACATACATCCAAAGGCTTACAGCTGGCCACAACCTCGAGCAGTGCAATCAAATCCAAGCCGTCAAGATTCTACACGATCCAACGAGAGATATCTCCTTGATCAGAACAATTAATCTTGGCCACTAAAACTGTCGAGATCCAACGGCATGCCGCAATTTCCTCCCCTCGAACAGCCAAAATGATATCCAACCGTTAATCTGGAAAACTTATCCAACAAGCATAATTCAGTCAACAATGTTTTTTTAAACCGTTGGATCATAAAAAATTAGACGTCCAAGATTAAATGTAGGAAAATATAAATGTCTCAAAACACCTAAAAAATACACATTAACTCAATTTTTAACTGATTCTTCTCTGATTCTCAAATTCTCTCAACTTCAAACTGACTTTTCTCGAACTAAATCTGCAGAAACTTCACTATTTTCAATCAAACTCTTCGGATCTTGATTGAGTCTATAGTGTTTTTTCAAACGTTTTTTCTTTTCAAATCTCACTTTAATTTGTTAAAATGTACTCGTTTTTCTTCAAATCTGCATTTTTTCATTCATACTCCAAAATAAGGACATAGTCTCAGATCTCAAGTCTATACTTGCAGATCTGCAAATATATCTTTTCTTCATACGGTAGATTATTTTTCATTCTATCTTTAGGGCAACTGTTTTGCCACAATTTCAATATTGCAGTTTATCTCTTGTACTATTTATCGAGGAAATTCAGTTAATTGAATAAAGGCTACAATGGCTCCCGATTCCGAAGCTCAGCGTGAAGTACGAAGATTAACTCTCCCGAACCACGGGTATTATACCTTATCCCTTATTGCTTTACTTTACATTTTGCACATATATAATTATTGTTGATTATTTGCAAACTAACTCACTTAGTGTATAAATTGTGAGATCCGGCACATCGAATCCTATCAAGTGGTGCGGTGAGGGTGGAACTGCCGAATCTAAACAATTTCGACCAGCAAAAGCTGGGGGAGGTAAAATCGCTGCTATTCCAGCACACTTGATAAATTGCCTTAATTGCTGTTTTTCAGTTTTATTTAACATATCGGTTGTGTCCGAAAACTGAACTTGGTAACTTGTTAAAAGCGAAATCTCAAATTTTTTGAATTTGCTTTTAGTGGCTTTATCGTTAAAAGTGCTTATTCTCTCTGCCACTGCATAGTTAATTATTTATTATCTCGTTACCGTTAAAATTGCCCGAATCTACTTTAAGTGTCTTTTCTGTTAAATTTTTTATTCTCTCTGCCACTGCATAATTAATTCTTGATTATCTAGTTACCTGCATTATCTTTAGCTCAAATCGTTTACTGCTTAGATAATTTTAGAAAACCATATTACAACATTAAGTTACCCTTACTTGCTATATTTACATACATCGTTGAAAATTAGGATTTGGATCCCTAGATTTAACTCACTTCAAGTTACCCTTTAACAAAACTCACATAACCTGCTTTAGTGATATAATATGGTGACTAAAAGTTTATAGAACAATAAAATTAAACTGTAACTCATATAAACGATTTAGTTCACACCATCCCGTGTATAAAACTATAAAATTAAAAGTTATATATCAAACATCAAGTACAATTACGTCCTTAAAATTACATTAAACTTGATATAACCAATTTATTATTAACTCTACAATAAAATCCAACAAAATGAATACAAGGGTAGAAGTATCTATGTTTGATGTGAAGGGTGATTTCGAAAGTTGGTCTAGGAGAATGAAAGCCTTATTATCACATAATAAAGTACATTATGATTAAGAGAAGATTTAAAAGACTGGTCAGAAGGGGCCAAAAAGAATGAAGAAGAAATCAAAGAAGAAGCATATAACTTGCTTACACTTAATTTATCAGATAATGTACTTCGAAAAATAGACATTAAGGAAGAGGATGCATTAATAGTCTGAAATAAATAAAATTCAACATATGCATCAAAAACTGTTCCTAACCTAATCAAAATAAAAGGTTCTTTATTCTCCTATAAATGGATCATTTAAAATCTATAGAAGATAACCTAGATGAATTTTTTAAATTAACCCAAACTCTAAAAGGTACAAACCATGAATTAGATGATGATAGTTTGTCCATGATACTACTCAACTCTGTAACCAAAGAATATAATATAGTGAAAAATGCACACAAGTATGCTAAAAATGTACCTGGAAACTATAATGACCGGACTTAAGAATAGAGAACAAGAAATAAAATCTTTAAGAAAACCAACAACTGCATTTTATGTAAACACAAAACCAGAATCAAGTAGTCAACCTGTTAAAACCTATAGCCCAAACCAAAGTAGCCAAACAAATATCAACAATAATGGAGATGTCTCCTCTTGGCACTTAAATGGAAAAGGCGAAGTATACTGTCGTTATTGTAAGGAACTTGGCCACATTATTACAAATTGTTATAGGTTAAAATAGAAGGAGAAAAGATTAGCTGAATCAAATGTAATCTCAACAACAAACAATAAAAATAATGAATATGAAAGTGAAGTACTATTTATATCCTCTTACCTTACTGAAGCTCTCACTGTCTCTAATGAATCTCTAGAGAATGAATGGGTATTAGATAGTGGATGCACATACCACATGTTTCCACACAAAGAATGGTTCAAAGATCTTGACATAAACAGAAAGGGTATAGTCTATATGGGAAACCATAATACATGTATTGTAGAAGGAACGGGTAATATAACCCTATTAACCTCAGAAAATAAACAAGTAACAATAACAGAAGTAAGATACATTCCAGACCTCAAAAGAAACCTAATTTCTCTAGGTGCCTTAGAAGAACTAGGATGTTCGTTCAGTGGAGAAAATGGAGTCCTAACAGTATATGAAAATGAAAAACCAGTAATAAAAGAAACTCGTAAAAATAGACTATATTTCCTAAATGGAGAATTTTACAAACCAACCAACAACACTGAAATATGTACCCTGGTCACAAATAATTTAGAATCAATCAAAGTTTGGCACTTACGGTTAGGACACATGAGTTTTAAAGGAATGATCACCTTGCATTCCTTGGGATGCTTAGGAGAAAAAACCTTTGTAATTTAGAATTTTGTGAAGCCTGCATTTTAGGTAAAACAACATCGAATTAGCTTTCACAAAGGGAATCATACCTCTAAAAATGTACTTGAATATTTACACTCAGACCTTTGGGGACCCGAACAAACTTCTACCCATGGCGGGGCTAGATATTTTTTTTTTATCTATAGTGGACGATTTTAGTAGAAAAGTTTGGACATTTTTGCTCAAATCAAAAGATGAAGCCTTTAACAAATTTAGAGATTAGAAAATGCAAGTAGAAAATCAAACGGATCGGAAAATAAAATACTTAAGAACTGATAACGGGCTAGAATTTTGCAACTCAATTTTTGATAACTTTTGTTTAGAACACGGAATTACTAGGCACAAAACTGTTAGGCACACTCCATAACAGAACGGTGTAGCTGAAAGAATGAACTGCACTCTTTTAGAAAGAGTTAGGTGCCTATTAGCAACCTCGGGACTAAGTAAATCGTTTTGGGGTGAAGCCCTCAACACAGCAACTTATTTAGTCAATAGAAATCCATCCACAGTAATTGATCTAAAATATCCAGAATTAATCTGGACTAGACAAGAGCAAAATCTGAGTCATTTGAAAGTTTTTGGGTGTGCAGCATATGCACACACCAAGGACGAAAATTGGACCCAAGATCCACTAAATGCATTTTCTTAGGATACCCAGAAGGAGTAAAAGGATATAGACTCTGGGACTGTTCTGTTCCCGGAGTGAAAATTACAATAAGTAGGGATGTAATTTTTAATGAGAAGGACTTACCTTACAACACTAATGATGAAGAAAACAACACTAAGTCCACTATTGAGGTAGAGCTTAACCAATCACTCAATCAAATTGAACAAAATCAAAACACTGAGAAACTCCCAAACATAATTGAACAAATGTCACAAAACCAAACTGAAACTTTAGGATCTCAAGAACCCACAACCAGCATCTCTCAACCACAAATAGATTGCATTGCACAAAACAAAGGAATTAAGGATAGAAGGCAACCGGCTAGGTTTGCTAACATCGTAGAATTAATTGACTGTGCCTTCCCTGTTTTTGAAGAGTCAGTCTTAACCGAACCTGAAACTTATGAAAAGGCCATAAACTGTGAAGAATCTGACGTATGGAAATGTGCTATGCAAGAGGAAATTAACTCATTAAACAAAAATCACACTTGGGAATTAGTGGAAAGACCTAAGACTCAAAAACCCATAGGCTGCAAATGGATCTTTAAGATAAAAGATGGAATCCTAAAAACTAACCCAAAAATTTACAAAGCTAGGCTAGTAGCTAAGGGATTTGCCCAAAAGGAAGGGGTAGACTACAATGAAGTTTCTTCTCCTGTAGCAAATATAAAACAATTAGGGTAATGTTAGCTTTTGTAGCATCCCTTAACCTAGAATTAAAACAACTTGATGTGAAAACTGATTTCTTAAATGGAGAACTAGAAGAACCTTTTTACATGGAACAACCTCGAGGATACAAAGATGAACTTAGACCCAACCTTGTGTGCTCACTCAAAAGATTACTTTATGGAATTAAATAATAATCTAGACAATGGTATAAACGATTTTATGCTTTCATGATAGATCAAAATTTCTCTCGGAGTAGTTATGATCCATGCTTTTATTTTCTATTATCCGAATCTACATTTGACATTTATTTATTACTTTATGTAGATGACATGCTTATAATAAGTAGATCAAAATCAAAAATTGATAAACTCAAACTTAAACTTAACCAAGAATTCGAAATGAAAGATTTAGGAGAGGCAAAAAAAATATTAGGAATAGAAATCGAAAGAAATAGGTATGAAGGCACCTTAAAACTGTATCAAATGACATACCTAAAGAAACTGTTTTCAAAATTCTTCTTTGAAAATTTAAAACTCGTAAACTTACCTCTAGCTACTCATTTTAAACTTTCAAAGGAACAATCAGCAACCTCTGTAAGTGAGATAGAAAAAATGTACGAAATTCCATATGCTAATGTACTAGGATCACTCATGTACTTAATAGTTGGTACCCATACCGATATTTCACACTCTATTTCTGTTCTTAGTCTATTTATGGAAAAACCAGGATCTGAACATTGGCTAGCACTAAAATGGACCATTAGATATCTAATTGGAACAGAAAGTCTAGGATTAAAATTTAGGAAGAACAAAGAACTAGACCTAATAGGTTATGTAGATAGTAATTTTGCAGAAGATCTCGACACTAGGAAATCTTCAACATGTTTCACGTTTCAACTAGGGGGAAATTGTTTTAGTTGGAAATCACAATTACAATCTGTAGTCGCATTGTCTACCACCAAAGCCGAATACACAGCATTAGCGGGTGCCTTTAAACAAGCTACTTGGTTAAAAGGACTATTAAGTGAATCTAAAATCTGCACTATCACCCCAATAATTCTATCCGACAACCAATCTGCAATTTATCTAAGTAAGAATCTTGTATTTCACGAAAGAACCAAACATGTTGATATCAAATTTCATTTCATTAGGGACTTAATAGCTGAAAACCAAGTTCACATTAGGAAAGTAGCCACTGAATATAACGTTGCCAATTTTGCAACCAAAGTCCTATCTCTTAATAAGTTTTAATCTTGCTTACAAATACTTGGCATTTCTTAACTCTTTGGTGCAGGTTCAAATAAAAGCTATGCGAGACTCTAACCCTTGTAGCCACTAATCTACTTTGGAGTTGAGTTTGCAACTTCAAGGTGGAGAATGCTAAAATTTGAAATTCCAAACCCAATCCTTAATAATTAATTGGAAAAGTTATATGGGCTTTAAAGAAATTGGTGTGGGCTTTGTATTAATTAAGCCTGTAAATGTGATCTGTTGGGCCGATTCAAAAACCATGGACTGCTTGTATCAAAACTGTAAGGTTTTGTCTCTATCTGAAACTGGCCCAGTGGCCCAAACTGCAGCTCCAGGCGTACTCCAATCTAGACTGTCGATACCATCACTCAATCCAACGGACCTGCATGAAGTCTTCTCCTTGTCCAGTGTGCCACATCCCTGCCCTCCATTCAAATTCAATCTGATGGTCCTCAACAAAATCTGCAACTCGAGAGGTGTGAAAGATCCAGTCCATCAATGCAGCATCTCATCTGACGGCTCGTATACTGATTGCCGCCTTGAACAAAGATGAAGATCTCGTTCGTTGAAAAGAAGCGTGATCATGCGGCTCTCCGAAAGTCGTTCTCCTCGAGCAGATCAACCAATATTGGCCACACCTTTTGGACTCGATCAACGCCCCTTTATTCATTACACTGCCCAACCCTGACAGCCATATTATAAGCCATTCGATACATATAATTCAAATAGACGCAAGAGATCTGTTCCATACGGATCCTAAAACACAACCGTCCGATTAACTGAAATCAACGGACAAGATTCGTTCTCTCACAAATATATAAGCAACTAAAACAGAAAAAAGGTAATGCATTTTTAACTCATTCATTGTTTTTTCTCTCGCCATCTTCAAACTCAACTGATTTTTCCTCTCAACTCTCATTCGTATTTTTCTTCTCAACTGGGTTTCTAAAACTCTTACATTTGTTCTTCAAACTGCATCGTTTTTAAACTCTTATTCATCAATGATATCAGAGACATAGCCTCAGATCTCGAGTCTATACTTGCAGATCGGTGGCTATATCTATTTTACTTAATAGATTAGTTACGATTGTGCATTTTTGGCAATTGTTTGCCATCTTTCTCAATTTTTGTGCTGTACGAACTGTATATCTGGTCGGAGATTAACTAAGCAAAAATAAAGGCTACAATGGCTACCGATTTCGGAGCTCAACGTGGAGTACGGAGAGTAAAACTCCCAAATCACGAGCATTACATCTTGTCCCTTGCTGTTTTTCTTTACATTCTGCACATATATTTTTTTTTTTTTGTTTGCTAATCAATATACTTTTTTTTTTGGTAAGTAATGGGTCCACAACAGCCGCCTCTTTCAAATCCACGGATCTACTGAAACCAGTTGTCCGGGCTATCGAGCCGAAGCACGTTCAAATCCATGTAACTAGCCTTTGACCATTACCCACCTAGGTATCCTTCGGACCCTGGTGGGCCCTCCGACTAATCCCGAGGTGTCAAGCCAGATATTGACCCCAACCAGATTCGAACCTCAGACCTCACTAGGCAACCCATGTGTGTCTGGAGTCAATGCCGCTGGGACAACAGGCGCTTGACGCTAATCAATATACTTAGTGAATAGCCTATAAGATCCAGCACACCGAATCCTAACATAACCAACTAAACTAGACATGGAAAGAGTCAAGCTACGCTACAAATGCAAATCGATTAAATTTTTGAGTAGGTGAAATCAAATATATCCAATAGAACGGGTTTGTCCATGAGTTTCCAAGCTTACCTGACCGATGACATGACCTCCAGCTTCCCGGCCCTGAACCATTATTGCATCCACACCAGCACTAACAGCTTTCCTTGCTTCTTCAAAGCTCCAGACCTACAGAACAACACTAGATGACTAAACCTTACAGAGTATACTGTTTAAAATATTCAAGAAACAGTTGATTAAATAGCCAGATTGCCAATTGGGAACCATAATGAAAGACTGTTATAATGAAAATCTATGTGTTTAATAATCAAGCATCCCCGGTTGCCAATGCCATCTATTAAGCAGGTTAATGACATTCAGAAACTCACTTGGGGAATGATCGTCACCCCTGCTTGATGAGCCTGAAGTACAAGATCTTTTGAACAATCGCCCCAATAAACCTGCAAAACTGCAACTTTTTCCTCCAGTATCGCCTTGATGTTCTGCTCATGAGGAAATGCAAGAACAACGCCAACGCCGAAGGGTTTATTAGTCAAAGTTTTAGTCTTCCTTATAAGCTGTCTCAGATAATCCGGTGCCTCCTGTTATGCAAATAACTGATCTCATTCATACAACTAATACCAAAAGGGTTCAGATAATAACCATAAAACTTCAACAAAAACAACAATCGCAGCACTCAAGGTTGTCTTAGGTAGAGGTTCCAATTAGGAGTAACCCCATAAGAAAAAAGAGTACATAGCAGTTTTCTTCAATGTTGCGCACAAAAGCATGTGATATCCTGAATATGAATGGGGACTCTTCAAAAAATACTAACATTTCGGTAAACAAGCAACGAAATCATCGCCCTAAACTAACAATTGAAGACAAGAAGTAAAAATAAGTAAGAACTTGAAATCAAACCCAATCCGGTGCTCTTAGAAGGCCAATCCCGCCAGCATTAGCCACAGCAGCAACAAGTTCTGGTCCCGAAATATCAGGTCCTAATGGCGCCTGTACAATCCCATACTCAAATCCCAGTATTCCCCTCCAACCCATCTCTCTTTTTCACTCTGGCAACTGAAAATTTCACCAATCAATCCACATAACGGAAGAAGGAAAGCACTTTATATTTAAGGTGGGTCTCTTAGGTGAAGTTCAGAGATGGTAGAGCAATTTTGTTTTTAGTTCAAAAGATTTAGCAAATTCGAATACTTGAAAGTGTGCTCAAGCGTAAGCAAGGACGTTGTCGCCACCAATGGGCCCTCCGCCCCGCCCGCATGCGAAACGTATCACATAATACGGCCTTTAGGTGGATTGAAGAGGTTAAAGAAAAACAAAACTATTATCCTCCTCCTCCAGACCTTCCCCTCCACTGATGGATTGCCAAGGGAATATGTAGGCCATGGATTATGGGTTGAAGATTTGGGAACACAGTTCTATTCCATGCTGGGTTGTGAAATCGATCAGGTCAGGCCCAAATGATATTGTTTTCTTTCTAAATGTATAGAAATTATCATAAATAGATATGATAAATTTAGAAAACAAGTTCAAAAGAGAGAGGGTGATAGCCTCACCCTCACCCCACTCGCATGCAGACACAAATGTTAAATAGCATTTCAGGTCAGCCAAGTATATTTTTTAACCATCAAATTCATTAATTTTTATTTAAATCAAGCTATGTCTCCACCCAGTGATTATTAAAATTAGAGATAATTGCGAAATTCTTATAAAACCAGTGGCGAAAGGGAACGATTACTTCTTGTGAGGTTGCCTCACATTTGGCTCCCCTCCCCTTGAAAGAAGGAGAAAAATGTGAATCTTTGTCTAACACATTAATTTTGTTGGACTTTTGAGCATTGCATGTTTGTTGTGGGTTATTATAAATAACCTAGTATCCTTCTTATTCAACACATACGAAAACACAACAGGTAAACATATCCCTTTTATATCTCTTCTCTTCTCTTCATTATTCTCTACTTCTTTTAGAGTATAAGTGTTTAACCCATAGATAGTGTTTATTTGGGCTATTTCTCTGTTAGCCTGTGAGGAATTTCTTGTACTCCCAGTACAGTTATAGTGAAATTTTTGGCTCTCTCGCTGATGGCTTTTACCTCTATGCACAGAGTGATTTTCACCTAAAAAATCTGGTATTATTTTTTACTGTCGTTATTTAATTTCTCTTAATCTCTGGTTGAATTTATTACGCTTTCGCACTCTGTCCCCTATAAATTAGTATCAGAGCTACAGTAGTTCAACCAAGTTTTTTTAATGTCAACGAAGTTCGATATAGAGAAATTTGACAGACAAAAAAAATTAGTTTCGCCATTGGGCGAATTCAAATGCAAGCCGTTCTCGTTTAGAATGGTTTAAAGAAAGTTTTGGTAGGAAAAATGATAAAAATAAAATAAAATAAAATAAATAGCAGTATAACAGAGGAACCGTGGGATGAGATGGATGAAAAGGCACTGTCAATAATCCAACTGTGTTTGTCCCATGAGGTATTACATGAAGTCATCAACGAGAAGACTGCCTCTGACATATGGAGTAAATTGGAGTCTATGTACATGACCAAAAGTCTTGCGAATAAACTCCGATTAAAGGAGCGACTGTTTACACTTCATATGTCCGAAGGTACTCCATTATAATTGATTTGGAGAACTTGGATGTTAAAGTTGATGATGAGGACCAAGTTGATGATGAGGATAAAGTTCTACTGCATATTGTTCACTACTACCCTCATATAGACATTTCAAAGAAATTGTGTTGTATGGTAATTATGTTGTGTGTTTTGATGATGTCAATTCTCACCTACTATCCATAGAAAAGTTTGATGCTGAATTTCATTCTGAAAGTTCGGGTGAAGGATTAGTAGTTAGCGGGAGGAATCAAGAAAGAGGTAGTAACAACAAAAATAAATTCAAATCAAAATCTAGAGGTAATAACTCTAAGTATTGTCGTTACTGCAAGAAAAAAGGACATGAAATCTCTGAGTGTTATAAGTTGAAAAATAAGCAAGATAGAGAAGGAAATGGTAAAGGTAAACAACCTGAAAACCATGCTGAAGCTAGTACTGTTGAGACCGAATCCGATGGGGATGTTTTGTAGCTGCCGACACTGAACAAAGGTCTAAAAATTAGTGCATTCTTAATTTTGGTTGTACATTTCATATGTCTCCTAACAGAGACTGGTTTACCACCTATGAACCGGTTAGTGGTGGTCTTTTCTTGATGGGCAATAATGTTCAATGCAAAGTTGTCGGTAAAGGTACAATCATTAGAACTTTGACTGTTGTCAGACATGTCCCCGATTTAAAATGGAATCTCATCTCTCTGAGCACCCTCAAGTCACTTGGGTGTATGTACTCAATTGAAGGTGGAGTTCTAAAAGAGTCAAAAGGTGCTCTTGTATTACTAAAGGCAAATCGATCTGGTAGTTTATGTGTTGCAGGGTTCAACTGTTACAGGCTCTGCAGTTGTCGCCTCATCCAACAACGACAACACCAAGTTGTAGCACATGAGATTGGGCCACATGAGTGAGAAAGGAATGTACATCCTCAAAAAGAAAGGTCACCTTGGTTACCACTGTACTGGTAAAGTTGATTTCTGTGAATAGTAATAGGCATATGGGAGGACTAGGCTAAATTTTCCAGCCAGACATGCCTGTTTCAGGCAAACATGCGGGCTTGGGTCTGCCCGTTTTGTAAACGGGCGGGCTATGCACTGCCCGTTTTTATTACGGGCGGGTCAAATCCCGCCCATTTAGATTGTGGGCCAACCATTTTATTTGTTTTATTATTTATTTATTAATATTAATATTTATTTAATATTATTTTAGAAATAGCAAAAATGGGATGGAGTTGGGACTTGAACCCACAACCTCCAAATCAAATATCCCATGCCTGAACCATTGGGCTACACCACCATTTGTTTAATAGAACTTTTTTTTTAATATTTGTTATATAAAAATGGGCGGGCAGGCCAAACCCTGCTGGCTCAATTTTTGAGCCCGTGACCGCATCATTGAAAAAATGGGTGGGCCAGGCCTGCCCATTTTTTCCTTCCAGACCACCACCGACCGTTTTTTAAACTGATGGGTCGGGCCCATTTTGGCGGGCGGGCTGGGCCAAGCTCATTTGGTCCAGCCTGTTTGCCTAACTTTATCTGCGAACATTGTATTTTTAATAAGAAAAAAAAGTTAGCTTCTCAAAAGCCATTCATAGAACCAAAGGTACTTATCTTTGGGGTCCATCAAGGGTTCCCTCTAGAGGAAAACATCATTACATGTTTACTATTATTGATTATTTCTCACGGAAGCTCTAGGTTTATTTTCTTAAACATGAGAATGAAGCATTTTCTACTTTTAAGGAGTAGAAAGTACTAATTGAGATGGACAATAAACTTGAGTTTTTCTTAAATGAGTTCTATGATTTTTGCAAGAAGGAAGGTATTGCCAGACACCACATCATTCCAGGGACTACACAACAAAAATGGAGTTGCAGAAAGAATGAACAGAACTATCTTGGAGAGAGTTCGTTGTATGCTCTCTCATTTTGGCTTAGGAAAAGAGTTTTGGGTTGAAGAAGCTACAAGGGCATGTTATTTGATAAACCGCTCTCCCAACATATCACTCAACAACAACATTACATAAGAAGTTTGGTCAGATAATCCTGTTGATTATTCTAATCTTAGAATATTTGGTTGTCCTGCTTATTCTCATGTAAACGAGGGAAAACTGGAGCCTCGTGCTAAAAAAATGCATTTTCTTAGGTTATGGTTTTGGGGTTAAAGGCTATCGATTGCATAACCCTGATTATGATAAAGCATTTTACAGTCGGAATGTTACCTTTAATAAAAATGTCATGCTATCTCCTGGAAAAGATGTTGTTGTTTCCTCCACTGATACAGGTGATCAGGAGGATGTTCGAGAGAAAGTGCAGTTTGAGACTCCTGTTCCAAAGGAAGATGCCCCTAATTTCTCCACTACCCGAATTGAAGAAGATCAAACCACTACCATTGGTAATGCCACTGAACATATGAGTCCATGACAACAACGTCTACCTCAACGATGAGGTTTGACACAACCGTGGCATATGGTTCAAGAACTTCCACAACAAAGACTGAGAAAGCCGACTCAAAGACTAGTTGCACAATCTGCCAATATTGCTTATGCGTTGACTGTTGCACAAGAGACTGACGAAGATGGGGAACCTAAAACTTATTCCGAAGCTATCTCTAGTGACAAATCAACAAAATGGATTGGTGCGATGAAAGAAGAGGTCGAGAGTCTTCACAAAAATGAGACTTTGGATCTAGTGAAGCTGCTAGAGGGAAAGCGAATCATTAGTTGCAAGTGGATCTATAAGAAAAAAAGGAAGGCATTCCCGGTTTTGAGAATGTAAGGTATAAAGCAAGATTTGTTGTGAGAGGCTTTGACCAGCAGGAAGGCATTGATTTCAATGAGGTATTTTCTCCTGTTGCTCATCATACCTCAATTCGTGTATTGCTTGCTCTAGTACTATGCATGATTTGGAACTGGAACAGTTGGATATGATATCAACTTTTCTTTATTGTAACCTTGAGAAAGAGATCTATATCCAGTAGCCAGGGGGATTCATAGCTCCTGGAAAGGAAGAATATGTGTGCGTCTGAAGAAGTCTCTTTATGGTTTGAAGCAATCACCGAGACAGTGGTATAAGAGGTTTGATTCTTTCATGGTTGGACATGGCCACTCAAGAAGTAGTTATGGTAACTGTGTTTATTTTCAGAAGACATCAGATGGGTCATTCATATATTTGTTGCTTTATGTTGATGACATGTTGATTGCTGCAAGAAATAAATCTCTTGTTAGCAAGTTAAAGGCCCAACTTAGGAGTGAATTTGATATGAAGGACTTGGGTCTTGCCAAGAAAATTCTTGTAATGGAGATCAACAGAGATCGTCATGTAGGGAAGCTTTTTTCTATCACAAAAGAAGTATGTTCTGAAGATGCTTGACAGATTTTGAATGCGAGATTGCAAAGCTGTTACTACTCAACTAGCTGCTCATCTTAAGTTGTCATCTGAACAGTGTCCACAAACAGAGGAAGGCAAAGTCACATGTCACATGTCCCTTATTCCAATGTAGTGGGAACTGGGAAGTCTAATGTATGCCATGGTGTGCACCTTACCTGATTTGTCTTATTCTATTAGCATCGTTAGCAGATTTAAGGCACAATCCAGGCAAAGAGCATTGGAAAGCCGTTAAATGGATCCTTTGTTACTTGAAGGGTTTTCTTGATATTGGTTTGGCATTTGATCGACAGAGAGCTGATCTCGAAAGCATAGTTGGTTATGTTGACGCTGACTATGGTGATGATTTAGATCGGAGAAGATCACTTTTAGCCTTTATCTTTACACTTTGTGGTTCTGCTATCAGTTAATATTCTTCACTTCAGCCAATGCGGCTTTTTCCACCACTGAAGCAGAGTATATTGCTGCTACTGAAGGGATACAAGAGGCTATATGGCTCTGAGGCTTGGTAAGCGAGTTTGGTCTACAACAAGATATTCTTGTTCTATTTTATGATAGTCAAAGTGTTGTCCACTTGACCAAGAATAGCAAGTATCATTCAAAGACCAAGCACATTGATATAAAACATCACTTCATCCGAGATATTATTGCTGCAGGAGATCTTACTATTGAGAAAATTCATACAGTCGAAAATCCTGAAGATATGTTGACCAAGCCACTTGCAACAGCTAAGTTCGATCATTGCTTGGACTTCGCTGGTATCATTCATACCTGAATAAGGGTTCATGGCGAGAGAGCATTCCCGGTCAAAGGCGAGTCAAGGTGGAGATTTGTGGGGTTGCCTCACCTTTGGCTTCCTTTGAAAGAAGGCAAAAAATGTGGATCAATGTCTAACTCATTAATTTTGTTAGACTTTTGTGTACCATACGTTTGTTGTGGGTTATTAAAAATAACCTAATATTCTTCTTCTTCAACACACGAAAACACATCAGGCAAATATATCTCCTATATCTCTTCTCTTCTTTATTCTCTACTTCTTTTGGGGTATAAGTGTTTAACCCGTAGAGAGTATTTATTTGGGCTATTTCTTTGTTAGCCTGTGAGAAATTTCTTGTACTCCCAGTACTGTTATAGTGAAAATTTTGGCTCTCTCGCCAGTGTTTTTTTACCTCTATTCACAGAGGGTTTTTCCACCTAAAAACCTGGTATCATTTTTACTGTCGTTATTTAATTTCTCTTAATCTCTTATTTAATTTATTACGCTCCAACCCTCTGTCCCCCTACAGCCAATCCGAGATGATGACCTTTCCCTAGATCTAGGCATTTTTTATTGGATTCGACTAGAAAGTCCATTGCCTACGCTCGGTGGGCTGCTGCTACTATTTTGCATCCTTGGATTCAAGATTTGACCCTGAGCGGCTTCTCTACGTAGTGTACCGTACGCCGTTTGAACGGTAGGTAGTGGATCTATTTTGAGGACCTCCATCTTCACACTATCCTACTCACTATTGACTATGGCAAAGAGCTGGTACAACCGAATTTCCTGTCTTAGCCTATGGTAGATGGCGATGTCCCGGGAATAGGACATCGGGTTCGGTTCTCGTCTGTCAACCTCATGGCAGATGCGCTGTAAAGTGCTATACATCTCTTCAAGGATGCCCACTCCTAGTCGCTGTCAGTGTGGCCTGGACAGTGAGGTCGTAGATTTGGAAGGCATCGGATCCACTGTTGTCTGTGGTTTCGAGGCCGTTCCTGAGATCTTTAGCAATTGGGTATTCAGTAAATCCATGTTATCCAGGATCCATGAACAGACACATAGATCGACCTGTTCCCAATGGGAATATTTTTTATCTGTAGGTGTTGGGTATGGTGGGTTGCCTGTCAAGTGACGCAGTCGGCCACGACCTCCGATGACAACCTTCATTAGGCAAGACCACAATGAGTAATTGCCGTTTACCAATTTCATTCTTAGATGAATCGACTGATTGCTTTCTGCAGGTGGTATTTGCTTGAGCAATGAGGCGATTTGGGCAGGCAGATCCGCTGGAGCATCTGTCTCCACGGTGGATTTGCCATCGTCGTCCTTTGAGGTTTGTCATTCTGGACAAATTATACAGTATTGGTAAATGATGAGATTTACAGGTCGGTTTGAAGAACCAGAACTTGATCTGATACCATGATAACGAATATAAGGCAGAATTACTCTTGCTTTCATTCATTTTATTTTACATGTGATAGTGATACATATAGGTGAATCAAGAGCTAATCACGTGGAGTGATTAAGGTAACTAAGATAATAACCATTGTTATTGATTATTATCTTTTACAGTTTATTTTCTTAATCAGCTCCCCTAATTTTGCCTATACTAATTGATAGTTCTCATTAATTTTTTTTTATTATAGATAATTAAAAAAATCTTTTCTAAAGTTAATTTCTACAGCATTTGTCCCATGTTTCCAACTAAAAGAGTTTT
>JAOWBN010189292.1:0-15957 GCA_028565015.1 Pinguicula moranensis | reverse complement strand
AGTTTGGGGCAAAAACTTGAACAAGTTTTCTTCTCTTTTCTAAGGCTTCAAGGTTGGAGCGAGCACTCCGTTATACACATAAAAGTTATACACTTTGGGTGTATAAAACCTCAAGGGAAGTGGTAGTGTGGACTACTGTAGAGAGTGGATATTTGAATACCTCAACGGAAGGAGCTTTCTTGCATGAATTAGTGATTCTACAAGAGGTAAACAAATTGCTTTTCCCTTGTATTATCAAGTTGTGTAAATTAACAAAGATCATTGGTCAAAAGATCTCTGAAATTTTTGTTATATGTGCTTAGCACACACTTATGATTATGCTTCCGCACAAATTTTGCATCATGACACGTAGTATAACTTTCGGAGATCTTACACCAAGAAGGCAGACATTTCTTCAATTACATCACAGTGCATTCCAGCTCCCATGAGGTTGGTTTTTGAGCAATTTATTCTAAGACCTGATGTAATTTCAAAGTTTAAGAGAATGGCTTTCTAGGCTTTGATTACCTTCTCCAAACAAGAGAGTATAATCTGCATATTGTAAATGGGATAGATGAATTTTATCATTTCCAATGTTACTCCTTAGAACATGTTCAATGCAATGGCCTTTGATAGGAGCACTGATAGACCTTCTGCTGCCAACATGAATAACGCAGGGGATAGGGGGTCTCCCTGACATAGTCCTCTCTTGGGGAAGAACTCTTTTGATGGGCTACCATTAACCAAAAACAAAGAAGAAGCTGAAGACAAAATCTCCTAAACCCACCAATTCAAACATAGAGGAAATCTCAATTGTATCATAAGATCATGTAAGTATTTGCAGTTGACAGTGTCAAATGCTTTGTACAACTTGCGAAAGATTTCAATGAAATTAAGAGGGGATAAGCAAAAACAAGGGATGACATACTTTAAGTGTTGAAGGAACTCTGAGGCAAGAATTAGGGCGAGGGTCGATGGTTCGAACAGTGATGTCAGCCCTCCTTCCATCCTCCTCGATAAGATTGTCTACTTATTCCAGGTTCAGTAATAGCTATCAGATTCAGATAAATGATGATTGCGTAGATATTGGGGTCCCTAAATATGAGAAACTGAAGGTGCACGAAAAGAATTTGTCAAGAGCAGTTAATGAAGCGATCAAAGGTGGTAATTTGGTCCTATTGAAATTAGGTTTGTAAGGGATAGATTGAGTTGAGGAGAAGGGAATCAGCCTAACGATGTCATTGAATTTAGCAGGGCTTGAGGAAACCAACCAACCAATCTAAGAGAGATTGAAATGGGGTGATTATTCAGTGATAAGCGTTGAATCAATTTCAACCATCTTTTCAGTATCACCTGTAATTTTTTCGGATTGAATAAATATAATCTCCTCGATCCAAAGACAATCAATGAAAATCTCCATTACGGAACAAATTATCATTTATCAATTCATCTTCAATCACGAGGATTATTACCATTAATTTTATATGAACACTTAAGTAGCTAAGAAAAAAAAGTGCGATAAATATTTACCATTAATTTTATCTGAATATTTTAAATATCTAAAACTATATATATAGTGAAAAAATGAAATGATTTGTATTATATATATGTGTGTGTTGAGCAAGAGCTGACACGAGGAACTGGGTTAAAAAATGTGGGAGAGAGAAGGGTAATGAAAAATAGAATTTATGCTAGAACTGGCTACCACCTTTGCTCGTCACCCTACCTTCAGATTGATATTGTTGAGAAAACTAAGTGTCATGCCTATGTGTTATACCCTTTAAATTGGGCCTAGGCCTGATCCTATGTGGGTAAGGCCTGAATGTGTTGGCTTGATTCTACACTGTAGAGCGAAGTCTAAAAGTGTGCTGGAGACAAGCAAGGAGCAACGGACGTGACACATCTCGCACAAACAGCGTATGCCTCGTGCATCTGGCAGCACCAGGTTGCAAAAGACTCAGGTTTATCTCGGCAAAGTTGGCCAAAAGTGAGTGTTCTCTTTATTTTGTCCGCACAAGGGATGGTGTGATGATAATGGTGCACTCAATTTGCGAAAATGCCAAAATTTGTCAAGTCTCAAATGTGTTGGCTCGACCAAGATCATCCCTCAGAATAGCAGAACAAAGAATCATGCGAGAATAAGTTTGTTCTCAAAGTTGGGCAAAGATAGGGAAGATTGGGCGCACGAATGGTGTGCCATGCAGCCAATTTGGGCACAAGAGCTTGGTGGAAGAGATTTGGAACATTGCTTGGCGTGCAACGCACGCAAGCACTTGGCCCGTGTCAAACAAGCTCCTGGGAACCACAGAGCAAGGCTCCAACTAGCACAATGCAAGGCATCGGCTAGGCGCGCATTGCAAACCTTTGTTAGCGCACGGCTCATGAACCGGACAATGCCCATCTTGCAATACTCATACAATTTGTTGATGTACTAGGCCTGCACGATGCATGATTCGATCAATGCATCTAGTAATGTGGTTTAAACGACCAGTTCAACATCATTCTGCTTCTTTGCAGACCCTGCACTAGGCTCGAAAGCAACAGGCACAGATGATGAAGTTTTCTCAAATGCATCGTGATGCCGTTCTGTAGACTGACAAGCATAGGTCAAGCTTATTTTCATCACAGGACATAATAGTCTATATTTTAGTTCGTCTCTGATGCAACCTATGCCTAGTACTTCCCGAAGATCTCGCACCAGTCGTCATGCAGGGGGAAGTTTTTTTTTTATAAGCCAAATTTTATATACAGTATAAAGTATTTACAGAGTTAAAAACAAATAAAGGACCAAAAAATGAAAAATCTACATGCCCAAGACTAGATATCTCATGAGCAATGAATCTATAAGGATGAAGTCAGTGTTTGACTCCTTGATCATGAACTGTATATCCTGCCCTTATATCATTCTCTCCAGTATATCTAAGGGTGATAAGATACATGGTTCCCCTAACCTCATGAATGCACAAGCATCCCCGCATTCAGTTCATCGCCATCATCCGCTCTTCACCATGCCTGGATATCATGGCCATCAATTTATCAATATCCTTTTTGGGGAATACTGGTACATAGATCCTTCCAGGTTGGTGAGCTATCCCTGTAATGTATAGAGGATATAACCGGTTGGGCAAGTTGTTTCCCTTGAGCATCACGAATTTAGTTTTCACATGATATACAAGGAACAATTGTATTACAATACGCATGAAAGGGTACAAATCTTTATATTGTAATGCCAACGTACCTTGAGCATCTCCATCCAGAGGTCATCATTATCCACTACTGGACTGTGGATCTTAAGGTCAATGATTGTACCACTATGAAACATAAAGTCACTTAGAATGCTCCACTAGTTCCTCCACACATGGAGCTTATTCTCTTTATTTCGTTCCAATACTCTGCTGTCTTGAACGAGTTCTCTAATCCCCGCAGCACACTTGGGATGAAATCCCTTCTTCCAACCCACGTCTACCTTGTATCTTTCTAGAGCCAACTCCTTGCATGTTGTATCATGGCCTTCTCTTCATCTAATGTAAAGTAAAGCTTCCGATAGGGTGAACTTGGTTTGCCTCTCCTATATGGAGAGTGTCTCGCTGGTCTAGCAGGGCTCTTGAAAAACTTTTGGCCTTTGAATTGGTTTGCATTCTAGGGTTGTCGCTATGCACCTCCAATTCTTCTCACTGGTCAGACGTATTCTGGCTACTGTTTTCCACAATCTTCATCTTGTTAAAGTGTATTCAAAGTAGAGTACTACATAGTTGTAGATCACACAATAGTAAATGTAGCAAAGTAATCAATCACCATGTTAACAACAACAACGAATTGCGAGTAACAAGAGATGAATATTAAGAAGGGAACAACACACTTAAATGATCAAGATAGTTGTATCAATTAATCACTGATAGAAACATCACATGGTAGTGTTCATGAATGCAATGCACATGTATCATTTTGGGAGACTAGCGAGGCACTATAGTTTTTGCCACATATCTGCGGCCATGGAGTCATGTTTTTGAGTCCATTGAGGTGATGATTGAGGCACCTCGATGAACGCTTTATACTCATTGATAGGAACAGATGGTGATTCGTCCACTGTCAAACCACTTACCAAAAGGGGATCATTTGGAGTAGTATCCATAATGTAGTTTTGCAGCAAAGAGCATGTTCGTATTATTCGGGTTAGTTTCTTCAATGGGATAAATGTGGGACTGTGCAAGATAGTGAACCTATTTTTCAGTATACGAAAAGCTTGCTCTATAATGTTCCTCGCTGATGCATGCCTCATATTAAAAATCTCATGCGGGTTTTGTGGTCTCCCATTTCCAGGACCTCACCCTTTTAAATGGTACCTAGTAGATCTATATGGAGTGAGGAATCCATTACAATTCATATAACCATTATTGCATAAGTAGCAATACCCTGTGAGCAAACATTCAGTTTGTCGTCGTGTTAATATGTAGAAGCATGCATTCATATGAAAATGTCATAGTAGAACTTACCCTTTGGAACCTAGAGTCCTTTTGGGCTACTTAAAGCATCACGCAAGACCCATGCATCAGCCGCCGAACCATCCCACCCAGCGAGCATATATACAAACCTACCTTTAATGTCACAAACACCTAGGACGTTGGTTGCCAGATTACCTTTCCTGGTCCAGTAACGCAGTTGGTCTTCTGCCAATGTGTGTACTAGAATATAAGTGTTATCTATGGCACCCAAGCATCCATAAACACAAATCATGATACGTTAACAAAAAATGGACATATATGCATAATGTTCTAATCCATACCAATGCAGTATCTGTTACGTGGAAACAACTCCAGCGTCTATCAGTGCACTCAACATCAATAGGTGTTGGTGTAGAGGCGAACCTGTCCTTCCGTTTGATCATTGTGTTTAGCACCTCCTTGTATGCGACACTTATTGTTTGACCACTCCTCTGAAAATTTGTTTGAAGTATTTGATTTTTTTGATGGTGTGCTATGTTGCAAAGAAAAATGGTTGCCTTATCCTGAACAAACACATAATGATCATCCTGCAGGCTACCTTCGTCCCTTAACACCCAACACAATTTTGTAAAGACAACCTCGTGCATCCGTAGGTTGTAGAAATAATCTCTTTTGTTCTCAATAGTGAACCTTACCAGGAATATCATCTGTTTAGATATCTTATCTAAAATCAAGTATTTAAGTGTTGCATTGCGCTTACGTTTTCGTTGAAGCCTCTCATATTCTTGTTGCACTTGTTCCTGCAACAACCTGAATAGAATAGCCCTCACAAGATTGAAGAATGTAATGAATTGTGTACAGTCCATGTCACTTAATCAATGAACAAGCACCCACAATGAATAATGCTTAATCAATGAGCAAGCACCCACAAAATGACTAACCATGAACAATTGGAATTCAACATAATGAAAACCACTAGGTCACATGCAATTTAGAATGAGGAACCATGAACAGTTGGACATCAACAATTGGAATGAAGCATAATGAGTATATTTAAACAATGCGGATATTTAAACAATGCGGAATTAAGCATAATGAGGAACCATGAACAGTTGGACACAAACAACACGGATATTTAACCAATTTGTTGACGGGTTCGGAGTTGGAAGACGACACTTGCGAAACCTAACTACATAAGGATCCAAAGATGACCAAAAACAAAAACAAAGCCGAGTAATAGAGGAAGATCAATCGAAAACACGGCGTTGGCTGATAATTGGAGAGTAAAGACGATGGATGGGAGTGTTCATCAGGGGTTAGACAGCTGAACATAATTAAAATCGCTAGGGGTTTCGGATAAAATGATGAGGAAACGACACTATTTATATAATGGCATGTTTCATAATTTTGGCCTAACATCGAGGGCAAAGACAAAGAATGTGTTAGCAGGATTGCGCGGACATGTGTATAACACCAATAATATACTGATTATCTTGTCCTGTAATGGGTTATGGGACCAAACCCAAGGGCGGACGGAGGAGGGAGCCAGGGGGGCCCTGCCCCCCTCCCTCCCCAATTTTTTTTTTACTTTTGTTTTAGTTAGTTTTTTTAATTGATTTTTTTAAAGTTCTTTTGGATATATTTCAGTAAAAATATTGATAATTTTTATTTAGAGTTTAGTGTTTTTGTATTGAATTATATTTTTTCTTTCAGTTATTGTTTTTTTGATTTGATTCTTGTTAATGTTTTTTTTCATATCTATTTAATAAACTTGCTTTATTAGTGCAAATCTATTTTGAGAATTATTTATATAAACAAATTAGGTAGTATAAATATATTAGGTAAGTTTTATTTAATTTTATTTTATTTGAGTTAATAAAATTATTATTTTCATAACTGTTGAGCAAATAAATTATTTTTTTGCCCCCCAAAAATGTAGATTGCTCCTCTAAAAAAAATTATTTTTGCTTCTTAAATTTTTTTATAACTTTAATAAAAAAAAATTGGCCCTTCAAAAAAAATATTTCTGCGTCCGCCCTTGATTCCGAGAGACAAGATCAAGCAAAAACAAATCTTATCATTGTGATTGGAGGAAATAAGATTAAATGAAATTGGGTTGTAGTTAGGAAGCCATTATAAGAAACAATATACTCATTATACTCATTAGGTTTCTTTGGCATCGTCTTAAATTCTCCCGCAGAGTGCTTGTTTGTTCACAGGCCACACGCGTTCAGCTTTTCCTTGGCAACTTAAATGACTCGAGAAGAGGATGTTAGGGATGTGACTAATAAGGACACTTAACTCCACCTCTGCCATATCTGTTACACAACGACCTATGGAGCCATTCAACTCATAAAATGGAATAAAGGCAATTTTCGTTTTATAAATTATGGTTAAATGCAATTTCAACAACATAAGGTGTAAAATAGTAATTTCGGAATCATAATTTTTAGATTTGTTGCCATTTTAGTCTCAAATTTAATTTTTAACTAGTTTAACCTTCAAAACAGGTAAATTCATTTTAATAAAATAAATTAAACTAATAAAAGAAAACAATATGATATCCATACTTTACCAAATAAAAAGTACATAAAACTCATCTTCTTTTTCATTTGCTAAATCTACGGGAACCCTTTAAACCTAAAGAACGTACCAAAATTGATATTTCGTAACTTATGGAATTGAAATTGATTTTTTTTCCCTAACTTATGAGACTAAAATAGCACTAGCTAAGCAAGAGTAAGGATTATATGATGCAATAATAGCAATTTTAATCCCATAAATTTGGAGAAAATACAATTGTAACTAGAGATTGGAAAGGGTGCACGTTGTATGCCTTTTCCACGCTCCAACTCACTATGAGAATATAAATTAGAGATTGTGAAAGTGTAGCTGTAACTAGTGATTGGAGAGATGCATGTTGCAGTTGCACGCTTAATAAAATTTTAATTACGGCAAAGAATACATAGAGGATAAATGACTAAGTTTTATTTCCACTACCCAATGCATGTGCTTCTTATAAGTTGTTGTCTGGTTGACACGCGTGATAGATGTCTCGCTACATCATCGTATGTACGTCTCATGCCAAAGAGTAAAGGCAAGTAAAGAATCTTATGACAATCACCGCAAAAATGTCGACCAGGAGCAGGAGGAGTGCAGTGCAGTGCAGGTGCAGGTAGTCAACAAGCGTACATTAAATTCCCACAGTCCTGCATGCAACAGGCGACAGAGTTTACCTTCCCAAGCTGTATTATCATTATTCATACATTTATTTTCCAAAAAAGTCAATTCAGTATAAGCCAAATTTCCCATTCAGCTCCTGCTTTTAAGATCTGGCTTTGTTTACTAGTTTCATTCAATTCTAGATGTACTGACCTAAAAAACATTCAAGCCTAGATGTGCCGTAAATGACTCCATGAAGACAGTTTCAATCACAGTTTGCATCCCCCAATTTGAGTGTTAATGTTGATCGCAATTGGGACAGATAGACATACTGAGCAAAAAATGAGTATTTTGAAACGTGCTTAAAACAGCTTAACAGAAGTATTTCGAAGGAACTGCTTCAGACCGATTTAAAACAAAAGCAAAATTTCAAATTTTAAAACAGTCAAGAATGAATTTTTCCTAGGAAGTGGATAAACATAAGCAGAAACTGTCCAAAATAGAGATTAAGTAGGTCTCAAACTCTAATTTACCTTGTTTTTTCACTACCGTCCTATCTCCATTCAACTGTTTTACTCTATATAAGTTCACACTTCTCACGAAACCAGACAGATCCCATCTGTACTTTATATTGTCTCATTTACTCGTCCAATATATTTCCACACTCCAACACGAGTATCCATACATGGATTACCACATACTTCTCACAGCATTCGCATTCATCCTCTCCATCGTCTTCCTCGTCACCCGCAAATCATCCTCCAAAAGCCTCCGCCTCCCACCAGGGCCGCCGGGGTACCCGGTGGTCGGAAACCTCTTCCAGGTGGCGCGTTCCGGCAAACCATTCTTCCAATACGTCCGCGACCTCATTCCCATATACGGTCCCATTTTAACACTCCGGATGGGAACGACAACCATGATTATCATCAGCAGCGCGGATCTGGCACGGGAGGCGCTGATAGAGAAAGGACAGGTTTTCGCCAGCCGGCCGAGGGAGAACCCGACGAGATCCATATTCAGCTGCAACAAGTTCACCGTCAACGCATCACTGTATGGCACCGTGTGGCGGATGCTGAGGCGGAACATGGTGCAGAACATGCTGTGCGCACAGAGGCTCAGGGAGTTTAGATGGGCGAGGGAACAGGCAATGGAGAAACTCATAGCCAGGCTCAGGGACGAGGCAGAGGACAATGACGGACGCGTGTGGGTGCTGAAGAATGCGAGGTACGGAAATATTTATTGGGGAGGGGGGAATGACCCCTCTTTTGTTTGTATCCTCAAGTCCTGTCTTTGTTTACCGTTGTTTTGGCCCCCCAGATTCGCAGTATTCTGCATCCTTCTCTCTATGTGCTTCGGCGTGGAAATTGATGAAGAGACGATCGAGAGAGTGGAGCAGATGATGAAGACTGTGCTGATGGTTCTGAATCCGGGTTTGGATGATTATCTCCCACTCTTGGCTCCATTCTTCAAAGGAAAGAGAAAGCGGGTGCACCAAGTCCGGAACCAGCAGATCCAAACCCTCGTCCCATTAATAGAAAGGCGAAGACGCGCTTTACGAAACCCAAACTCGGATAAAACGGCCGCGTCATTCTCATACCTCGACACGCTTTTCAATCTCAAGATTGACGGACCGGATCAAACGCGATCCCCGTCCAACGAAGAAATCGTGACCCTCTGTTCCGAACTCCTCAACGGCGGCACAGACACCACCGCTACAGCCATAGAATGGGCCATCGCGAGATTGATCGAGAATACGGAGATCCAGACCCGGATCCACAGCGAGATTCGGAACACTGTCGGGGAGAAGAGGGTTGACGAGAAGGACATCGAAAGGATGCCATATCTGGACGCGGTGGTGAAGGAGCTCCTGCGGAAGCATCCGCCGACGTACTTCTCCCTCACCCACGCGGTGGTGGAGCCGGTTAGATTGGCCGGGTACGATATCCCAACGGACACGAATGTGGAGTTTTTCTTGCCGGGTATTGGGGAGGATCCGAAGATATGGTCCGACCCCGAGAGATTCGATCCAGATCGGTTCTACACGGGTCGTGAGGAGGCGGATATCACCGGCGTTACCGGAGTGGGGATGATTCCGTTTGGAATTGGTCGGCGAATTTGTCCTGGTTTGGGCATGGCGACGTTACATGTGAATCTGATGCTTGCGAGAATGGTGCAGGAGTTTGAGTGGGCGGGTGATGTGGAGAATGAGAAAATAGATTTTAGCGGGAAGGTAGAGTTTACCGTTGTGATGAAAAAGAGTCTTCGAGCCAAGATCAGGCCCAGGGGAGGATAAATAGTTCGATGTTGAATTTGTATCAGCATTTTATGTTGGTTGGAGATGGAACCTACTTCACTTCTCTGATATGTCTTGTCTTTTCACTGGATTTGATTCTATATTGGGACAAGTTTTCTTTATACTTGTTCGACGAAAATTAGTTTGCTTGAACTCAACAAGAACAGAGCAAGGCTATCTACAAATTCTCAATAACCTGCAGAATGGCACATCAGAAAAGAAAATTCTTGATAAATGCACATCCGCAACCGCAACCTGTGGAGGCTGTGCTCACTGAACCTGTTGGCACGTTCGCCCCATAGTGCTTGTTGTTGTACAAAGTGGAATTATCTGAACCATTTATTCTATTTCATCATGGAAACAAATTGTTTTAATTCTGACCGTCTGATTCTGATTTGATCCTGTGGCTAAAATTATTTGATGATTATAATCTGATTTTAATCTTGATCGTACACGTTTTTCTTAATCGTGTGACGCATAAAAAAAGCTTCCTTTGGAAGCTTGCTAGATACATCCAAACCGTCCATATATTGTGTGATATACTGGCTGTAAATGAAGCTTCTTGAAGAAGCTGAATCTCGACGGACGCAAAAATTTGGCCTTTTTTTATCCGACAACATCCGACGACTTGTATTATGCGGTTATATCGATACGATTTGAGCCGTACGTCTTAAAGGAGATCCAACGGACTGCATTTTTACATATTAACAACAAATCCTGATTGTTGATTTCAATTGAATTAATGACTACGATGAAGCAACGACACATGGTATATAATTGCGTTGATCGAGAGATGACGTTTCACTTTTCGATACACACACTCTCTCTCTCCCCTTTCTGAATTCTCTCGATTCTCTGCTTCTCGTCACACGAACTCCTAGTTCTCAACTGAAATTCTCGAGTTTTAGCTCTTTCAATCAGCTAGTTAGCTTTGTTTCTACACGATCTATAATCATGTAGTGTTACTTTGTTTGCGGCATCTGTTTTGGCCGTGTTTGGTGAGGGATTTGTTGATGTTTTTATGTTATGTGATTGTAAGTTGACATACATTTTGGGCTGCGTTTGGTAGCCAGTCTGAAGGCGGCTAACTTGGGCTACCTGTTCAGTGTCCATGTTAAGAGACCATTTTGTAGCCACGCAGTTTTAAACCCGCCACCCGAAAAAAATGGGATGGACCCGAATTTACTCCGCATTTTCGCCGCAACTTCTGTCCCAATACGTTCAAGGGTTTGAGCTATCCGCCTGCATACCCATATAGGAACTAACGAAAATGCCCTTAATCTTCGAGTGTATTACGCCTATGCAAGGTATATATAGGTGCATCTAATCTGCGTTTTTCTCCAACACTTTGATGGGCGAAGGCGATACGATGAGCACAACGTCGATTCTTCTCCCTCCTTCGAGGACCACTGGTCTTCCGCCGCTCATTCTCCGGCGCCGTATACGTGCGTCATCTCGACGGCAGCGTAAACCTTATTGTCCCCTACTTCTTGGATTTTGCTTATAGCTTACATGTTTCGCTCATTTAGATATAGGGTTTTACAAACAAATTATGGATTTGTAAATTGCGATAGGGTTTAGGCAATTTTCATTAGATTTAGGGTTTATCATTTGCTGCCGTGCGAGTTCGCGGGTCCTTTTTGTTAGTGCGAGTTTCCGCTAGAATAGGGTTTACGGACAAATTATATATACGTTTCTGTATTCATATATAGTTTTGCCTGTTTTTCTCCTTTGCGAGTTTCTGTTAGATTAGGTCCCCATGTATAAGTTTATGTATATATAAGATTCTGTTTGCTAAAAAAATTCTTTTACCAGATGACTGCAGCGTGGAACCAATTTTTCCGAACTTGAATTGTTTTTCTCAACTAACTGCTTGTCTGGAAAAAAAATTAGTTTAGTTTCTTGTGTTTAGTACTGAGTTGTGCAGGCCTTTGTGCTTTGCTTAACGTGCTGATCTGTGGTTAGTTTGGTGGGTCTGTTCTCTGTCTTCGCTGCGGATGTTTTGGTTATGTGCTTAACGTGTTGATTTTTGTTTTATACATCATGTTTTGTTTACTACAAGTTTGTGTGTGATTAGCGGTAGCAGTTTTGGTTATGTAGAAATCGACAATAAGTATTGTGGATGTTGCAACTGTATTGTTGTGCGCAAGAATTTTGGTCAGTTTGTTGCTCCTTATTATATCAATACAAGTGAGAAAAATAGGGAGCACCAACGCGAAAGCGCAGACGTGATCAGGGGAAATCTCCTAGATACATGATATTGGACAAGATCTCTGAAGGATTGGTTTTCATTGAAAGGATTATGCAAGAGTCCAATAGGGAATGTTTCAATAATCTTAGAATGTCCAACAAGGCTTTCACTGAGCTGTGCAGGATTCTGCGTGATGAATGCGGTTTAACTGATGATCACTTCGTGTCTCTGATTGAGAAGGTTGCCATCTTTCTTCGGACACTTGCCCACCACCAAAAGAATAGGATCCTACAAACTGATTTCCAGCGCATCGGCCAGACTATAAGTCAAGCATTCCACCAAGTCCTTCAATGTGTGCTTAGACTTCGTAAAAAACTCCTAGCAACGCCTACTCCAGTTGGCGATCAAACTACTAATAAGAGATATAAATGCTTCAAGGTATATGTACTAAGTTTTCGTGTAACACCTGATTAAAAATTATCTTATAATATTTGATTTCTTGCACAGGGATGCGTAGGTGCTCTAGACGAGACCTACATACCGCTACACATTCAGGTAATAGATAAACCTAGATACAGGATGAGGAAAGGTCATTTGGCTACCAATGTATTTGGAGTTTGTGATACTTAAGGGCATTTCATCCATATGCTTGTTGGTTGGGAGGGATCAGCAGCAGATGGTCGCATACTTCATGATGCAATCAGCCGGCCGAGTGGTCTCAGAGTACCAGCAGGTACATTAGCGTTTAGAGTTTAACATTTTGTACATTAATATATTACGATTAAGCTTACATCTTGTATTTAATTTAATCAACAGGCAAGTACTTAGTTGTGTGATAGTGGTTACACAAACTATGAAGGTTTCCTCAGCCCTTACAGACAAACGCGGTATCATCTACAGGAGTGGGGTGGTGCAAGTCGAAGGCCACAAAATTTCAAAGAACTATTCAACCTCCGGCATGCTACAACCAACAATGTGATCGAGCGTGCATTCAGTATTCTGAAGAAGTGATTCGTATGCCTACGGAGTGCCATGTATTACCCCGTGAATACACAATGTGATGTTATCCTCGTGTGTGCCCTGCTGCATAACTTTGTTATAGACGTCACACCATACGATCCGTTACTGGACCCGGCCAACAACTTCTTCGATGCTTCAGAGGAACAGAGCAGCCCACCTGGAGACATCGAAGATTACATTCAGACAATGAATTTGTCTCCTGGATGGAATTTGTACAGAGATTTGTTGGCAGTTGGAATCTGGGATGCATATCGTTTACCTAAGGGAGGGACTAGCTGATGTGATTACTTGATTTGCTTTATTCAATTATGTTTGGCACAGTCTGATTGAATTCTGATTTGTTCCCAGTTGATGCACGCAT
This sequence comes from Pinguicula moranensis, assembly GCA_028565015.1. Taxonomy (NCBI): domain Eukaryota; kingdom Viridiplantae; phylum Streptophyta; class Magnoliopsida; order Lamiales; family Lentibulariaceae; genus Pinguicula; species Pinguicula moranensis. The sequence continues at coordinate 2,509 of JAOWBN010189292.1, read as the reverse complement.
TAGGGCTATGTGCTATGTGTTTTGATATATGATTTGCTTATAATTTTGTATTCCAATAGGTGATATATGATTTGCTTATAATTGTGTATTCCATTATGGTTCGCTCACCATGGCTTGCAGATTGCAATATGTTAGAGGTGAGTTCAGAGAGATTTGATGACTTATCACAGCCCGGCAGAAGAACCCAGCAGACAGCTCCTTACAAGTGCCCAGGTGTTAGCCAAGACGTATCAGGGAAGGGAAATGAGAAGGATACCCCTTCGGAGCCAGTGAAGAAGATATATCTCAATCCTGACGAGGAAAGAGCTTTACTTGCAGCACTCAGAGACTTGGCACAAGATGGTTGGAAGGCGGGGCAGGTATGGAGGCAGGGTATGCACCAAAAGGCAGTTGCACTCGTCCTTGCTGCGATGCCCGAAAGTGAGATCACCGTGAAGAACGTGGAAAACAAGCTGCATAATTGGGGTAAACAATATCGGTTAATCACCGACTTCACGAAGTTGAGTGGGGTGGCTATAGATCACGAGACTCACGCAGTCGTTATGGAATCCGATGACATGTGGGATGAATACAAAAAGGTAAGAACCATCGGTCCTTACTGTTTGGATGTTTCTATTAGGCGTTTCATTAACCATTTTTTGGGTGTTTCATTGTTTTGCAGGCCAACAACAAGTACCTCTCATTGAGGGGTAAGACATACCCCTATTATAATGCGTGGTGTGAATTGTTCGGCCAACACAGGGCAACTGGGTCTTCAGCAAGGGATCATGAGCTGGCAGAGATCGATTCATACGTGACCCTCACGGAAGTCCACTCACTTGCGAATGATACGGAGGAAGAGACCGAACCACAAGTGTTGCCGGCCCCCGCAAAAGCTCCATCCTGTGTAGATGCCTATTCAAGTGTAAGCCGTTGTAGGCGTAAGTGACCTAAAGTTGCGGAGTAGCACAAGATAGCCACACGAGCGGACAAACTCTTCGTCCGGGCTGAAAAACTCATATCACAAGAGGAGGAGAAGCATGGCCACGAAACGGACATGGAGAAGACTACAAAACTCATGAAGCAACTGGATGAATTCGAAGAGCTGAGCCTCCAGTCAAGGATTCAGTTAGTCAATCACCTGCTCACGCACACTGGACAATATTACTATTGGCATAATATGGGGGGAAATGACCGTGCGGAGTTCATCAAATTGTTTGGCGAGGGCAAGTTGTCTTATGTGGAGTTGGACGTGTGGAGTTCTGCGTGCAGAAGTTGCTTACCTACTGTTAGCTTGCTTACATTAGGGCCTGAACAAATCAGACTTAGCAGTTTCTGGTAGCTTACTTACATTAGGGCGTGAACATGATTTATTTTCTTGCAGATCTTTTAGCCTTTGGATACGTAGACTATAGTTCATTGTGGCATTATGTAGGGTAGTATTGATGTTGCAGGTTTTTATGTTACATTTTAATGCAGATGGTGCTTCATTCGGACAAATGTTCATTTGTTATGTAAGTATGTTAGTTGCAGGTGACTTTGTCTAGTATACAATAGGAAAGTATCAATGAGGTAGTTGCTGCATGTAGTGTGTAAATCTTTGGTTTTGCTCCTTACATAAATACTGAGTTTTTTTATTTATTGTTCGATTTCTTAAGTTGAAATGCTTAGTTTTGGATTCTGCACTCTTCTGCGAGCCATGTGATCATCATCTATTTATTAATTTACACTTCATTCTTAGAGAAACAATCATCAATATACTATAAATGCCAATAGGCAATGCAAAACACACAAGCAGCAATGTATACCAGAATGCAATACACAACACTATGACTACACGGAATCATCAAAACTAATCTCACAGTTTGAGAGAATTGATACCAAAAGTTGTCAATACAATGCACAAATGCACAAATATGTATAACCGTGTAACCAGAAATGTATAACAGCCTGCAATACACAACTTCATCTGGCATGAACTCTAACATACAAGGAGGATTCCTTAAGGACTGAACCCGAGAATTTCCACGAATCAATGGCCTCAACATATTAGCATTTTGAACCTAAAGTACAATAGAATTTGATTGACAAAAAGTGAAACATGTGCTTCTAAACTAAGAGACAGTTGATAAAGCTAGTCAACAATAAAAGAACCTTATGCAAACCCGGAAACTCCATGTGCAACCATGTAATCAGAGAGCATAGTCAGACATGTAACCAGCTGACATACTTAGAACTAAACATACAACTCACATCAGAAATGCAATCAATAGTAAATACTCCAAGTTGCAATCAATGAACAAGAAACAAATATGAAATGTATTGCGATATAGCAAACGCATGAAATCACATGACATATGCGGATATGTAAACATACAACGCAAATTTGCTGAAATCTAAACTTCATATTAACCCAAATCTTTAGCCAAAAAGTAAAACCAGATTGTTAGCATCAAAACATAACCCTAAACCAAAAATATCACTGAATAAAACTTATCAGTTCACCCTAAAGCCAAAGATACGATTCTTT
>JAOWBN010189281.1:0-15957 GCA_028565015.1 Pinguicula moranensis | reverse complement strand
ATTTTACTTCTATTTTTTCAATTATTTTATTTAGTTTTTTTAATTAAATTTTTATTTCAAGCTCTTTGGGGTATCTTCCCGTGACAATATTAGTATGGTGTTTTCTTTTGAATTAGATTTTTTATTTCAATTATTATTTTTTCGATTCTATTCTATAAATCTAAATAAATTAGCTAGTATAAATAAATTAGGTAATTGTTTTTTATCATTGTTTGAATCGATAAAATTATTATTTTTCATAACTGTTGAGCAAATAAATTATTGTTGCGTCCCCCAAAAAATATATATTACTCTCCCAAAAAAATTATTTCTGCCTCTCTAAATTTTTTTAACCCTTCTAAAAAAAAATTACCCCCTAAAAAAAATTCTGCGGCCGTCCTTGGTACAAATACCAATAATGCAATTATCGGTATAAGCACCCTTAAATGCAATTCTACTTTAAAACAATACTACATAAACATTTTTTTTATCAAGATAGTTGTAACTGTAATTTTTCAAGAAGAGCTTCTAGAAGCTTAAAAGAAAAAGACGACTTTGACGAATCATATGTAAAACAACAGAAATAAACTTCTGTTGAATCAACAAGGCCAGCCGGTAGGTTGTTAGTGGTTGGGCATCGACTTAGGACAACAGGAGTCTCAAGGAAGATGGGGCAGAGATCTTCGTTGATGCATCAATTCACAATAATACAAGCAGCTGTGTTGTGTGGCATTGTTTGAAAGTAAATGCGATGAATCAATATTTGTAAGAATTCGTATATTATAAAAAGAAATGAAGTCACCTACTTGCAAAGAAAATGAAGTCACGTTTTTTGAGTTTCACCAAAACCTTTATGGAGCACTACTTTGTTTGTCAACAACAACAACGTATGGACCACTGACTTTCTTTCACTAAATTAATAGCCTACTCATCTTAACCTATTGTGAAAAATCCTTAGGACCATTAGATTGTTGGCCTGTTGCACTGATCTTTTCCAAAAATTTCCACAGATGGGCCTGCATTGCCAATGAAAACCAACGTGAATATGTACTTATGCATGTCAAAATATAGATGAAAAGTAAGAGTACCTTCACATATTGCTCCCGAACATCATTAGAATGTAATCATATTAGCATCCCAGTTCCAACCAAATTCACTTGTAAACTGCATGATTAACAATTAAGAATTCTATGTCTAGATTTGCTTGAACTCATGGTTTAACATTAATAATTTTATGATTATAACGTTGTAATAGCTCACAACAGAATTCAGCTTTAAGAAACAGAGAAGAAATCTCCTTGATAATATTTTCAATATCACTGTACAGTTGAAAACGGCTAAAATTTTCCGATTACCTACTACCATGTAGAGAGTGACAACATAGCAACCGGACGATGAATTCCTGGGATCTTCTTTGAATATAGAATTTGCTCAGACACAAAAGTAATACTGAAATCTCAGATTCAATGCATTGAAGCAAACAAATCTTCTAAAAATATATTACATCGTCTGCCTAAAGTACGTAGGCACGCAGAGCGAAGCAAAGAATTGTAAAAATAAAAAAGGTAAAGTAGTTGTTTACAATTATAAAACACATCGATAACAATATTTTTTTTTTTTTTTTTAATAATTAAAGTGTTGTATTGATATAAGGTGCAGACTTACACTGCAAAGTTACAGGGGCCAAGTAGCTAACTGGCAAATCCGGTTGCTCATTGAGCTTACAATCAGAAGCATAAGTAAGAAGCCTACATTAGAGAAATAGGACTACAGAGCCTTGGGAGTCTAATCCACTCACTTATGGTAGTTCCTCTGTTGTGTATTTTGCTTGCTGTAATCCAAGTCCAGGAGAATAGTTTCACACAGTCTAGTAAAGAGTTGTTCTGCGTTTCAGTATCGAATCTGATAGAATTCCGCTCTCCCCATAAAATCCAGACGACGGCTTGCCAAATTGCTCTCCAAAGCTCCCATCCAGTTCTGTTACTAAGCAGGTTCATGTGGAAGTCATAGTGAGTGATGGTATCAACCTGCCTGCTATATGGAATATCAAACCAATCATATACCTCGATCCACAGGTTTTGAGCATTTGAACACCCAATAACTATATGATACAATGATTCAATGGTGCTGCCACACTGCACGCAGAGTTGATCACTGTCCCTAATTTGGATACCCCTTCTTATCAAGTTATCAACTGTTGGCAAGCGGTTGTGAAATAGTCTCCATGTATGAAACTGAACTCTTCTGGGTGCTATTTTCCCCCATGCTTTTGCAGGGAGTACATCCTGTTCTTGAGCAATATGGAGATCATTCCGCAAGACTGTGTAGGCTGTTGCAACAGAGAAGAATCCAGTTGTTTCTCCCAACCATCTCCATCTATCAGGCCCATTAAAGTATACTGTGAACGGCTGAAGGTCCAGCAACAAATCCTCCAGTTTTTCCCTCTCTCTGCTTCGAAGATGCCTCCTGAATGACAGGTTCCATTGCCTAATACCGTGGACAGGTAATGACATATCCAGTACAACCCCATTCTGCTGCATGCTGATCTTGTAAAGATCTGGATATCTTAGAGCAAAGCTACCTTCACCAGTCCAATCGTATTTCCAGAACAGAGTTTTGTCTCCCTCAATTGTATCTAGCTTAACTCTGGTGTTAAACCAACTACATCTCGAGATTTTCCATATATCGCGCCAGTAGCAGGATACATTATCAGGCAATGTAATTAGATTCCATGTACTTAGGTGATCAGATTGATGGAAGTATTTAGACATTACTACCTTGCTCCATAGGCTGTTGCTCTCTGTTCGAAGTCGCCATAACCATTTTGCCAACAAAGCCTGATTCATGTGTTGGATGTCACGTATCTCTAATCCTCCATTCTTGTAAGTTTGGCAGAGATTCCGCCAGCTCAACCAGTGAATAGAACGGCTGTTTCCTGATTTATGCTTCCATAGAAAGTTACTTAGCTTTGATTCTATGGTTCTGACAACTCCACTAGGAATCAAGAAGATCGAGAGGTAATAGCTTGTAAGGCTGGATAATACTGCTTTTATTAATGTAAGCCTCCCTGCCATAGATAGTAGCTTGTTTTCCCATCTCTGGAGTTTGCTATTTATTGAGTCAATGACCGGATTCCACATAGAAAGTCTTCGCGGATTGCCTCCAATAGGCATTCCCAAGTAGATAAATGGGAGGGTGCCAGTTTGACAGTTCAACATGGTAGCAAATATCGTTAGAACATCAGGCTGCAGGTTCAGGCCGAACAACCGACTTTTCGAGAAGTTGACAGAAAGACCTGATATCAATTCGAAGGATCTGAGGATACCCTTCATCACAAATAAATTTTCTGGAGTACCAACACCAACAAACAGTAGATCATCAGCATATTGAAGGTGAGAGATCCTAATAGAGCCCACCTTGATTCCTGTTAGTTTTCTCAGTGATACAGCTTTGTTAATTAGGAGATTGAGGCCTTCAACAACGATCAGAAACATAAACGGAGAGAGAGGGTCTCCTTGCCTCAAGCCTTTCCCTAATTTAAACTCTCCACTGCTGCTTCCATTGACAAGCACTGCAGCATGAGCTGAGCTGATACATTCAGTGATCCAAGTGATCCAGATTGGACAGAAGCCCATTTTCCTCATCATAAGCAACAAGAATTCCCAATCTACCATATCAAATGCTTTAGAAAAGTCCACTTTGAGGAGAACAGATGCCTTTCTTGATTTCTTAATTGAGTGGATTACCTCATTAGCAACCAGGATCCCATCTAATATCTGCCTTCCCCGGATATATGCTGTTTGATTTGGTGAAATCAGTTTGTGCATGACAGTTTTCAGGCGGTTAGCTAGGAGCTTGGAGAGTATCTTGTAGCCACACCCGATCAGCGAGATTGGTCTGTAATGGTCAAGTTGAACAGGGTTATCAATCTTCGGAACCAAGGTAATAAACGTAGAGTTCATAGCCTTGGATAATCTGCTATATCTGTAGAAGTCCCTGATGAACTTGATGAAGTCATGCTTAATTGTGTCCCAGTGTTTCTGTATGAAGTTAAAAGTGAAACCATCGGGGCCCGGACTTTTTGTGCTAGAGCAACTCCAGACTGTGGATTGAATCTCCTCCTCAGAGAATATGGCTGTAAGAAATTGATTGTCCTCAACTGATAGAGTACTTGCTGCTGGCAAATTAAGGGAGGGTCTGGACCAATGCTCTGGTGAGAAATGATTTGCAAAATGCTGTCTAACCCCTGCTTTGACCTCGTCCACAGCCTCAGTCCACCCCCCTGCAAAGTTCATTCCCCTTATAGATGATCTCCTGTTGTTGCTTTTTACCTGGGAGTGGAAGAATTTGGAATTATTATCTCCTTCTTTGATCCATCTAGTTCTTGATTTCTGCATCAGCAATAGCTCCTTGTTCTTTAAGGCATGCTGCAGATCAAGCCACAATAGATGTCTTTGAGGTCTATCTGTTTCAGAATCAAGTCCACTTTCCAACTTTGAGTCCAATATATTGAGTTGAAGACGAAGCTCCTCTGCTTTATCTTCTGTATGACCGAATTCTGTCTTGTTCCATGCGCTCAAATGAAGTCGAAGGAGTTTTAGTTTTTCGCACAGTATATAACTGCTGTGTCCCTCTATGCTGTGTGCATACCATGAAGCTTTAACTACATCAGCAAATTTATCGTGTCTTTCCCAGCAGTTTAGATATCTTAAAGATTTCGGACCCCAGTTTTGCTCTTCTATTTTGAGTAGGATGGGACGGTGGTCAGAGAGGATTCTGTCCAAACCGACTTGCGACAATCCTGGCCAGTGCAGAAACCAGTTTTCAGATAGAAGGAATCGGTCCAATCTGCTGTGACATTCTCCTCCTCTTGATATACACGTGTACCTTGCTTTTTGTAATGGTAGATCAATTAATTCGGCAGATATAATGAAGTTGTTAAATTCTGACATTTCAGATGTAAGAGACCATGATCGGCTTCTTCTTTCTTCAGGTAAACGGATGGCGTTAAAATCACCAACAATACACCACTTGGTTGTCACTATGATTGCATTGGACAGAGACTGCCATATTCTTCTCTTGCTCCTCAGATCTCTTGGCGAATAAATATTAACTATGTTGACTGCCTCACTCCCCCACATTCCAGATAGGCCAAGAATTCCAGGTTCGGACCACATGTGTATAAGTTGAAAAGCGGAGGTTTTCCATAGACAGAGGAGTCCTCCAGAACTGCCAGTTGCTTCATTAAATCTCCAATCAGTCTCATCATAGGGCCATAAACGGCTACAAAGAGCTCGATCTATGGAGGCTAACTTCGTTTCTTGTATGCAAATAAGATCAAGTCTTTGGGTTCTGATCAGATTCCTTATTTCGGCCTTTTTCTGCAAGGTACCAAGTCCGCGGATGTTGTAGGATGCTATGCGCATTTTACTTGGGAGAAGGAGTTTTGCCGGATCTGGATTTCTTGGTTTTCTTATTCTTGCTCTTCTGATTATTGCTGAAGGTCTTATCCCTCTCCTCCATCTGCTCTACACGGAGGCAGAGATCTTCTCTTGAGGTAACTGGTGTAACACCCAGCTCCATAGCTAAGTCTATCAAAGCTTCGGCCTGTTGTTTGATAGGAAGAGTATTAACCCGCTTTGGTGAGGCTGCTACTTGAGTTTTTGCCGGAGTGGCGTTGATAACTGCGCTGAAGTTATCTAGGAAATCTGATTGGCATTCTCGAATTCTTCTAGTATGTCTGCGGAGTTTATCAGCAGAGTCTGCAGGGGAAATTTTTTTAGCTGTAAGAGGTTCAGAGCAATCTAGAGGGGCCACTTGTGTATCTTCTGGAAGATACTTCATCGCCTCTAACTCATGTGCTTCGTACGACATCCTGGATACCTCTTTAGTGCATTCAGTGGGCCGAAGCCCCAATTTTTCGTGCTGACTTACCAGCAGGGCTGTAAACTTACCAAGATGGGCCTTGCTTGGAGAAGCCCAAGCCCCATCGTATCGTGGCCGTTCCCGCCCTTGTTGACTAAACTGTTCTCCATCTGATTGAGTTTCACGGCGACCAATAAGCGGATTCCGCGTAGATATGATTTCAGCTGATTGAGAGTCCTTATCAGTCATCTCTTGGCACGTTTCTGCTATAGGACTCCCGTCTAATTCTGGACAGTCTTCTCCTTTTTGTACCTGATTAGTGAAAGGTTGATCTGTAGACTTTTCCACGTTATCCTCCTCGAGCTTTGTTCCTGCTGACTTTACAATCATCGTTGTACTTCGTTCCAGGCTAGATCTGCTGCCTGGCCGGAGTGAAATTTCCGGCAAAGGAGCACAAAGTTTTCCCCCATCACCTTGTGGCTGATTTTGTAATTCGCGATTTGTCTCCTTGTTCTTCACTACCCAAACTTCTTTGGTCAAGGTAGGCCAGGTTTCATCTAAGATGGGGGTTGGACGTCGGTTTCTAGCAAGATTCCCCCATATCGGCGTATACGAGCTCTGTTCTTCCAATATCTGGATATTAAACTTCACATTATCCGCATCGATTTCTATCGTTTGGGAGATCCTGGCATTTGAACTAGTTAAAACTTGGAGGCGTCCATATCGCATCTCTGTCTGATTAAGTGTTTTTTCATCAATGGCTACCAAAGAGCCCACTTGTGCTACTATTTCAGTAAAGAACCCTTCGTACCAGCAATGAAGGGGTGTTCCCCGGACTTGAATCCACACTAATCGTGCGGGCTTCCCATTTAACAGTTTCCATAGTCGTAGTGAATGAAGTTTCAGTTTTTGTATTGTTGATGTGTTTGCTAACAGATGGACAGCTTCCTCTGTAGATGTCAATTTGAGCAGCACCTCTCCCCCTTCAATTCGCACCACAGAGCTGTTAGGGTAACCACACTCCGCTAGAATCTGTTCCAGAGAGGAGATGTCAAGAATTGGAGCAGGAGTGCCAATTAAACAACGATCTAGCCATTTTGCCGCAGACGGGTCCGGTGAAAATTTCAGAGAGCTAGTAACTTGAGCGGGGATTTCTCTCATTTTCCCTTCAACCTTCTCTGTTTCACCAAGTGCAGCATAGTCATGAGTTTTAGTGGTTTCCGTACGGACTTGCGTTCTTGCCTCACTAACTTGGAGTTGATGGGAACCAACCCATATGCCATTCAGTGTGCCAAGCAGAGAGGGGGTCACGGATGGCTTCAGAAATCGAACAAATCCAAAACGAGATCCAGCAGACAGTGAGCTTTTTGGGAAGTGTATATCTGTTACCGTGCCATACCCAGAAAACACTTGCCACATTTCAGATTTCTTCCATGATAGGGGAAAGTTTGTGAAATAAAAGGAGGCTGATTTCTCCCGCAGATTAATGAGGTATTGAGATAACCCTCGCTCGTGGTTCACATTGGCCTCAATTCTGCGAAGATGGTCGGTCTTTTTACTCCGTACTGGTATCCAGCCCCCATCTTTCTCACCTTGAGGAACCGCGGTTTCATCATTCAAATCGGGGGGCAGTGACTTACTCGAACTTCCAATTTCAAACGTAGTAGTCATCACTCTGCTAACACCTCCTACCAAGAACACAAACCACCGAGGAATACCCTACCGCCGAGCGCACCCGGACGATATAAAAAGGTACCTTCAGAGGAATTGTCTGGCGAAGAGGATTTGTGCCGCTTCCAAATCGGAGACCTGGTGCATTGCGTTGGAGCTGGCTGTGTACATCATTTCAAGAGAGAAGGCAGAGAAAAGTTTTTAGAGAGAGAGACACTTTAGCGGTCGAATATCTGAGGTTCCTATGAGACGAATGCTCCTTGTGGAGGCTTATGCTAGGATAGCCTGCAAAGGCAAAGAAAAAGACAAAGTTGTTTGATGGTGGATCACATCTATACGCTGCAAAGAGGGGGAGGCAAAGAAAAAGCCAACTTCTGTGCACAATTGAACATGTGTATATATGGAGTATACACAATGGCTTGTTTATCTTGAAGATCTATGAAACTTGTCGATAACCACTATTAAAGGATGGAGTAGGGAGAATATATGATTGACTGGATGAGAGCCATATGGGCTCCCAACGATAACAATCTTCCTTTCCAACCATCCAACTTCTTATGTACCTTGTCAAATAGGAGAAGATAAAGACTGAGTCATGTGGCCCTGAAAAATTGGACAAGCCAAATAAGTAAAGGGGAAGGTGCTCTGCCAAAATCCTGTAAGGCCCTGAGTGTTAGACTATCAAAAACAAATAAAGAAGAATTCCTGGAATATTTTGTAAAAGAAAAAGATTAATTACAATTAATCCTTTCCTTATTCATCAAGATCCTTTCTTAACTAGAATCATTATTATGTCTATAAGATGTTTTGAAGATAAAATGAAAACTTGGAATGAATTACATGATTCAAGGTCAGAAACCTATTACTGAGTGCGTATGGCCCGTGCTGGCGAAAACTATCTTAAACATAAAAAAATTGAAAATAGGGTTGCATGCATACACTCTTTTTTGCCACTATACCCAACAATAAGCTCCACATCTAAAGTATGTAAAAAAGAAAATCCAAGCAGCGGTATGAGGAAATGATTGCCTTAAAGGACCTATGAAGCACAACATCGGGGACCAAAGAAATCTGGGAAAGTGGGTAAAATTCTAGCAACTTGGATTAAAATAGTTGCTACAAGCCTAGGTGGTTGGTCGGAAAAAGCACTCGTGGAGGCTTTTGTTTCCATGTAACTCACAAATAATTGCTACAATTCCAATAACTTGGTTAAAAAATGATTAAAATAATTGTTTAAAGTGAGGGACTGTTTGTGTTGGAAATTCTGTTCGAAAGGGTTGGCATACATACTCGGTTACTCCTATGATGTTGGGATAATATGATGAGGAGAAGCTAAAATTTTGGGCTGCATATCCCAAGTTGGTAAGAGAGCGACAGAAATAAAGTGCACAATAAAGCAAAAGTAGATCAAAGGAACCTTGGGGCTTGACTAGAGGTCGGGGGATCGAAACCTGCATGGCTCCAATTCTGCATTGTCATTCTGAGATTAGTTGGGGAGGCCCTGATTGGGCCGAGCTGGATACTCTGGTGGGCAAGTGAGCAACTGAGAACAGCAGTCCAAAGTGGCTGTCTGAGACCCTGGTGTTCGCAGATACGGCTTAAGGGGCAGGATTCAAATTGACTGCAACCTGGGTCAGCGGCATAACTACCTATAAAAAAAAAGTAAGATTGGAGATCGAACGAACTGAAAAGCCAAAGTGAAAAACAGATCTTTCCGATTTTTATTTCCTATAAATACCCCAAGAGGAGATCATTCTATTGCAAATGGAGTTGGAAGAGTCATCATTGACAATTCTTTTAGGTTTGTGCTGATAATGGACTAGAGCAAAATGACTCTATTAAATTCCAGTGCTTCTATTTAGTGAAGTTGCTGGAACTCAATGTATCAAACGACGCAATGCATATTGGGTCGTAACAGAAATGGTCTCTTTCTATAATTACAAGGGTATTATCGCGTACATATGACCCCCAGACCCCAATTTAGTTGGGAATATACTGGGTACGTTGTTATTGTAGTTGTAATTTGAAATTTGTTTTTCATGTAAGGTTTAGAATTTCATCTTTTAAATATTAATATTTGTTTGGTTAATTCTGTATAAATATAAGTTTTTTGGATAGTTATAAAATTTAGGGTTTAGGTTTTAGAATTTAGAGTTTAAGTTTTAAGATAGAAAATTTATTTTTCATATATGTTAAGTTTGATAATTTGTTTGATGTATATTTGTGCTATATTTTGATTTTTCTTCAATTTGTTCTAAGTACTCTATATATTATTATTTATTTATTTATTTATTTATTTATTTATTTTGATACTCTCATGCAGTTATCATGTTTCTAGTTTCATAATGCTCTTTTTTCTATTGATGTAGAAGAATCTCTAAATCATTTATTTATGAGTTGTGTCACTGCTGCATATGTTTGAAGATTTTTTTCATCATTTGGTTGGCCTATCCATTATGGTCACCCTCTCCATTTGATGTGGTTTTATTGGGAGAGCTCTAAAGCTAACTCCCAATTATCTTTGTTGATTTGGCTGCTCTCTCCCCTAATTTTTTGAGAAATTTGGGTTGCCTGTAATGGGGTCGGATTCCAACATTTAAATGTTGTCACCCATGGCATTTAAAAGTGCAATTATAGTTATCTGATATGACTCATTTGCTACGTTCACCGCAGTGCACCTTGCCTGTGAGTATTTCAACTTTGCATAATTGACAAATTCTAGTTTAGAGTATTCCATTGAAGTGACCTGTGATGATTTAATGGGAACGTCCGCCCGCGGGATGGTTGAAGTTTAGCATTGACGGTTCTGCCTCGGCTATCACCAGTAATTGTAGAAATATTCTCCGTGACTTTGATTGTCATTGTTTATTAGCATTTAGCCAGTCTTTGGATGACACGTCTTGCACTATAGCTGAAATATTGATGTTTTTGCGTGGTTTAACTCTTTGCTATTCTATTTACTTGGATTACATTATATTTGAATCGGACTTTTTGCTTTTGGTGAACTGGTTCAATAAGGTTTTCCCTCGGGCATTATCACTCTTTATCCTTGTCAGTCTACTTCTCCCTACAAGGTAAACATGTTTATCATGAAGTCAACTTATGCGTAGATCATCTAGTTAATCTTTGAGCAATTATTTATTTCTACTAATATAATGTTGTCGAGCCTCTTCCTCCTTCTTGATCATTGGAGGTGCATGTTGATCTTGCCTCATATTTGCCTCTTATCACACTGCATTGGTCCAGGTTTTATGTTTTGATTTGCTAAATTTCTTTTATTTCTTTCGCCTTGTAATATTTTTTTAATATTTTTTAAATAGGTCCTTCGTTTTCAAAAATATATATATTGCATTTCTCGTACTCCGTGCTGCCCACACAATTTACGGCCACGATCCTTGCCACATTTCCTTTTTACCCGGAAAGTCTGTCAAAAAGGAATGGAGTTGGTTATAATTAAACATCCTTAACGTTTTTTTATGATTAAAATATTCCAATGGAAAATGTTCAATATAAAGTTCACTAGGTTAGGACTTATAGCTGTGACTATATTGCACACTATGTCTGAAGGACAGGGAGAATGCATCACATATGTATCATGCCCGGTTACACATCATGAATAGACAAAGATATATAGGTATTTTGGATATCATGTGGCATCTCTTAACCAACCAAGAAAGATCTATTTACACTTTACGGGACTGAACCATATGGTGTGAATAAAGATGTATGTAAAAGGCTAAGGTGTAGTGTTTGTTGGGTGATAAAAAAGCAACTTTACCCAGTATATTTTCAACTAAGTTGGGGTCTGGGGGTCAGATGTATGCAGCCTTACCCTTGTAATTATACAAATAAACTGTTTTCGTTTGCGACCAAAGTGGGTATCGATCCCTGGACTTCATTGTTATGAGTAAGTTTGCTCACCATTTGAGCTAGCAGAAATTGATTGTTGGGTGATATGGGGTGCATAAATATAAAAAAAAATTCAGCAGTTTGATTTGGTTACATATGACCTATTGAGCAAGATACAATGAATGCATGGTTACGGATGAAGGGAAAAGATTCATCAAGATTATATTATTCGATGTGTGATTGGATAAAACAACCTATTACTTGTGTCTGTTTAAGGGATTGCACCAAAAAACTTTGTACTTAATTTTATATAATATAGTTCATACTATTTGCCGAGTAGAAAAAGATTTGGAGATTTAATATTTCATATTTCATATTTCAGCTATAAATGATCATAGTCAATGTTTTTTAGGATTAAAATATACCTTTTTGTATTCTAACGTTGAGATGGGATGCGGTCATAATGCGATAAGGAGTCATAATCCAACAAAAAGTCCTACCCAAGTTAGACTCTTCCGTTACGAGGAATCCAATACTAGTTGGACTCTATCAACCAAAGGAGTCTCATCCTGGAGAAAAATGCGTAGAACGCGTGCAAGATCAAGGGGGGGCCTCCACTGAGATAGGGGTCGAATGAGAGTCCCACTTATTATTTATTCTTATTTTCGAAAATCTATCCAATATAGAATTTAGTTTGTTTGGATATACTTAAATCAAGTTTAGATAGAGTTTAGTATGCTTTGGGAATTCTTAAGATTAGATAAAATAGAAGTCTGGCTTGATTAGATAGAGTTTGGAGCCTTGATAACTCTAGGAATTAGAATCCTAGATCTAGTTTATTTATTTGCCTATAAAAGGCTTGTAAACTTTTACTTCTGACTATAATGTTTTTTGATGAATTTATCTAGTACGATTAGTATTCTCTTTTCGTTTTAAACCATCTTCGACATATCTTTTCTCTTTTAAGTCAAGTGACAACGTTTTCTTAAAGAATTTATCCTTGATTCTTGGTTGGTACAATTGTTACCTTCATGGGATCAATTGGTGGTGTTATTGGTTACTTTTACGCAAATTTCGTTGGTTGAACACAAGTTATTCTTCAGGCGTTAGAAACAAAAAAAAAAAAATTGTTTTTGGTCCTGTTTTGGAATCACCGAATTGGATGTGGGGTTTCTTCACAAGTTCAGTAAAGATTCATATCATTTGGTATCAGAGCAAGGTTGGGACACTTTTGCCTCTCTCATTCAACAGTTAGGTTGCTTAGCTATGTATAGCTTTGAGGTCAAAAATTTCTTGATCGTTTATCCTTTACTTTTCGTATTATTCATCAATTTTTGAGTTGTAGCCTTGCTGGTTTTCAACTTAACCAAAAATAAATAAAACCTTGCAGGTTTTAAAAAGAAAAAGAGTATTTCAATTCAAAAGCCGAAGCAGGGTATTCAAAAAATAAATAAAGTTTCAAGGCCCTAAAATAGCAGTACATCGATTTTGATACAACCAGCAAGAGATCTATTAAGTTGAATTATTTTGAGTTGTTGGAGTCTAGTTGTTTAAGATTTTAGTCACGAGTTGAGTCCTTCCGTACTCAAATTTGAGACCCGTGCACATTCAAGTTTGGTGTCCTTGAAGTTTACCTTCTATAATTCTCAACCTTAAATCAAGTTTCAATCTTTACATTATTGTTGTTTGGCTTGAGGAAAAGATTTGAGTTAAAATTGGTTAAAACCATACTGAGAATATTTGAGTGGTAAAAGGAAAGAGTGTGAGATTCAAGGGAGGGTAAAAGTCGAATTGAGTAATATACGAGAATTCGAGCGAACATCTTTGAGTGCATCCACGTAAGGGAGTTGTGAGTTTCTTTACTAACCTTTTTCTTGTGCAAATACAAACATATCTAGCAAAGAAAAAAACGTGGTTAACTGACTTGATGTTGTTGAGCTTAATGCAATCTACATGGAGCACACAAAAATGCTAGCAGTATTGGAGGGAAAGATGTGCACGTCCGATAAAACCGAAAGGATGGTTATGAAAAGATCACCTAAGGCACGAAAGGGACCTCCATGAAAAAATACTTCACAAAAGGACGAGCCACAAGCCAAAATCGTGGTGTACAAGAAGGTTGAGACAACTAATGTAACTTCTCCTGGAAATTATATACCATATAGAATTCGTGCTCGTGATATTAGGTGCACCACATGCCAAGGATGGGGACACACCTTCATTTAATGTCCAAACGGTACAGAGATAGTGTTCGACATTCAAAAGAATTCTAGGAGGAAGAAGAGCAGCATTGGTGTCACACCACAATCAAATAAGGTAACATCATCCGAGATTGTTGGTGAAATTCAGTAAGATAAGGTGCAAGTCATTGAAGCAACACACATTCTTGAGGTAAAAAGCACTAATGTCATACCACCAATGAGGGATGTAACACCTCTTGAGAGTGTTTATAATATTCAATTAGAAGATGTGCAAATTATAAAAGTGGAGCACGTTCTCAATGTGCAAGGCCTATATTCTAAAATTGTAATAGTGAGTGAAAATCGAGAAAAAGAAAGAGAGATTTAGAGGGATGAAATATGAGAGAAAAATAAATAGAGATTGAGAGTGATGAAAATATGAGAGAAAAGAGGCCTTGAGCAAAAATTCGAGGGAAAAAAGTGTGTTGTGTGAAAAAAGTGAGGAAAAACAGAATGAGAGAAAGAGTGAAATATTTATGGCCCAAAAGAGTGAAGAGGAAAGATTTCGATTCCTTTTGAGCCTTTGGTTGTATGTACATATAAAAAGGCTTTGTTATCTACTAACAAACTCGTCGGTACCACACCAAGCAAAATTGTTTCTTTTGTGCAGGAATCTGAAGAAGAGAAACCTTGTAGTTAGGGATAGTCATTCGGGATATCTGTCCGAGAATAGGCTATTTCAGTTCCATCCCAAAATTCAGGAGTCCCAAAATTTTTGGAACTTCGGGATTTAGGACTCGAGAATCCGGGATTCCGAATCCCATTTTTTTTCAAATGCCTATAATTCTGGTTCGGTCCGATAATAGTCCATTCTCCTTCCTGGATAAAAAAAATTTGGGAACAACACGAGCAATCCCGTTCTCATCCCAAAATTCCAAAGTCCCAAAAATTTTGGAAATTCGGGATTCTGGCCCTACTTGTAGTTTACTGTCCCTCAAAGAGAATGAACACCCTATTTATTTTGTGGTTGGGGACTTTGATCAATACCATGGTGTACATAAGAACAAAAACAAGGTTATCAAAGCACTTCATATGCAAGAAGATGAATCGTTTGAGAGGAGGCATATACCTGAATGCGTGAAACCGTGTGCAAATCTAGTTAAGGAAGCTAAGGTGAAAGGCGCATTGTTCCCAAGATATTTTTCACTTTCCTTCTTAGATATATCATTGCTTGATTGTGAATACTTTCAAGATTGCTATGCACAAGGTTATTGATGTTGTTAATGTATTAGATGCATATGGAAAGATAGTGTTTTGTAACTATTGTAATTACCACAACTTCTTATTCTTGGAGGAAACATTACACATGTCTAAGAAGTTATTGCATGAGTTATTTTCCTCCGTAGATGCACAATCACCTGATTTTGAGTACATCCACAATTGTTAGGCCCATGAAATTGATTTTGGAGATGCGCGTATGTCGTTTGATAAGCTATCTAGGGAACATGCATTGACTGTATCTATATGATCATCACGAGTTTCTAAATTAAATTTGCTTATAAATTTCATTGTGCAATTGATATCACGTGATTTTGAAAAGAAAAAAGAATTGTTTGCTCGAAATTCATATTGTTGTGATGTGTTTAATGCATGGACATTTGGTAAGTATTATGGAATTAAATTGCATGAATTGTGTGTACTAATTAGTCCATGTTAATGTGACTAAAGTGACTCTAGAGGTATTCATTGATCATTGCATTATATACCCTTTGATACTCGTTGGTAAATCACACATTTTTGAATTGCTCTTTAGTGAAATTGGATTGCATGATATACCATGGATTATTGACTGAATGTGGATCATTTTTGGGATACTTCATGGAAAGGGGTAGAATTAATTCATTATTTTTTACTACTACATATTATAACTAAGTTTTCAATATCTGAAGTTGTTTCTTGATTTAAACCATTGTTGCAAGTGGAGTTAGAAGTATGCGTGAGCTTAGGTTGTAAAGGGAAGATACGGCTCTTTCATGAGAAGGGGAAAATGATCGTTAAAAGTAGCAAGAACATGGGATTCAAGAGGATAGTGTTTCATTGGAAACATATTAAATGTCATTCATTTGTCGTACTTTGGAGAAACACATCTTCAAAGCTTGAGCTACAAGATAAGTATGATGATCACATGAGTTTTAGTGGTACTGATGAACTTCCGTTTGATGCAGGTTTGGATTTGAGAACAAATCCTTTTCAAGAGAGGGAGTATGATGAGATCCTAGATACGAGCTACAAGATCAGATCTTTGAACGTGGATGACGAAGTTGTACGAGGCCCAAGATGTTAGTTTAGTGTGACCTAGAGCATTGTGCTCTTGTTAATTTCATGTATACTGGATGACTAAAATCATCTTGTT
>JAOWBN010189270.1:0-15958 GCA_028565015.1 Pinguicula moranensis | reverse complement strand
GCAAAACACTTATTTCGTAAATCGAGGTGCTTATAATCCAATTATAATTTTTAGAAGGCTGCGCAAAATGGGCCCTACACATACTTAGTAATTACTTTGTTATACTTTTGTACTAATTTTATAGCATCTTTTGAATTAAAAACTTCTTCAACTATTAGCTTATCCAAGAAAAGATAACAAGAAAATTCCTACATAGGTGCGCGGGTTTAAACTGTACATTTTCGTATTTTTTTCTTATTTTTGTTTAGATATGTGGGTGAGAACAGTGACAGATTTATTCACGCAAATGTCAGTTTTCAAAAACATGCATTTACCAATAATAGACAAGTCAAAAGCTAGAGTTGTTGAGAACAATTGTCCTACATGGATCGTGGATGAAGAATTTGATGAGTTTAAATATAAGGGCACCATATTAATTGGTATGAGGGCTTTCTTTATAAATTGTTGAACGTGCATGAATAGCTCGCTAAATAACAAAAATAGACAACATTCACGCACCACAAGGAGAGATGGCTAACTTGTATTGGTTTGTGAATTGCCTCCGTCCTCCACGGACTTCGATCCACTTGAAGTTTGATCCTCCACAGTATTGAGTTTATCAACAAGTAGGGACAAATCTAAGTGATAAATATGCAGAAAGAAGTTCATTAGGCCTCTATGCCACAAATGGAGGAGACGGACCAAATAGCTATGCTAAGAATTCATCATATCGGGTATTAGATAGATAGTCATATTCTGTGAGATTCATGTTTAAAACGAGCAACTGCAGGGCCGATTTCGGTCACTGAAGTTGTTAGTAACAATACTGATAAAGACAGCAAACCAGCCGAAATCCAAGACAACAACAAGGCAGCCGAAATCCAAGAAAACAAGGCAGCCGAAATCCAAGAACACAAGGCAGCCGAAATTGAAGAAAGCAACTCAGAAACATTCACAACTACCTACCAGCCGAAAATGAAGAAAGCAAGTCAAAAACATCTACCTAAAATCAAGGGATTTGATATGTAAAGATTGTATTGTCTAATGTGTATGTCTATATATGTATAGGTACCATACGGATTCTAAATTAAGATTGAAGAGATTATTTACCTTGAATCTTCACTTCTCCCTGCCTTTGTCAATAGCATATGCAACTTGTTCACCATTTTTCAGAAGTAACCATAAGAAACAGAGGAGAGTCGAGCTCTGGTGCCTGGAAAAACCTTGGAAACGATGAAAGAGTGTTGCAGGATAAGTTTGATAATTACAACGGAGTTGGTCTCCAGCAGTCCTATTTGCGGAAAATAATCTCTTTAACTGCAGTTGAATAAAAAATATGTCCTCAGGAATAGTCCAGGATCTTCCTAAAAATATTGGAAGTGTCTTCTCAATAGACAGTAGATGTCCTTGATAGCCCCTCACATTTTATAGAGACAGGACATGGGTCTGCTCTACAAAACATGGGAAACGGGCCTAGACTTGTTAGCCCATCACATTGTCCATGAAACATAAGGAAAGTATATTGCCCTTATCGCGAGTCAATAATCTAGTCTAAAATGCAGTGGGTGCTACAAAGTACAAGCCCAAATATGAGGAATTTTGGCTCTATGACAGAGGAGAAGTAGATACCCTCTCCCTCTCTATTTGCATGTTGTGAACAGGGGACACTGGACTGACTTTTCTTGCAGGCCAATTGTCATTTTTATTCAAATAATTTAACTACCCAAAAAAAAATGTTCAAAGAGACTATTATCTATATCATGAAGAAAGCTGGTAAGAATTTCTTGCATGTTCTTCTTTTCCTACCTGCAGAGAGGAGTCATAGATGTCCTAAAGCTGATCATTGAAGAGGAAATCTCAACAAAACTTGGCATAAAATTTACATCTTCAACTCTCTAGAAACCTTTCAGAATTGTAGTTTTTGTTGCTCAACAGGGTTGAACTCATTCCAGTCCACGCAAATCATCATTGAATCAGTTGTAAAAAGGTTTTAAGTAGAAGGGTTAAGTTCTCAAATACTAGATTTGCATGTCTTCTTTAACGATAAAGTAAACAACAATTTCAACACCATTTTCCACTCACTTCCGTCAAAGATTTTTTTTGCTCAACAGGGTTGAACTCTTTCCAGTCCATTCAAGGCCTCTTTTGAATTTACGTACTCTTCATGTTCCCTTAACTGGATCGCAGCGGTGCCTAAGAAGGTCGCGAAAAATAGAATATAGATAAAAAAAATATTGTTTATTGAATTATGAAAGTATATGAGTTTATATAGACTAGTACAATGATAATTTTGGAAGTAAATAAAAATATAAAAATCATTCTAAAATATGGGTTTAGGCTCATCTTCCAACACTCCCCCTCAAGGGCGAAAATATCAATGGGCCTGAACTTGCAAATGGACAATTGCAAGAATTTTGGACTAATGGACTTAGTGAGCATATCACCTGTATGATCTCGTGAGGTGATAAACTTTTGGGAGATGATTCTTGATTGGACTTTCTCATGAATGAAGCGAATATTAACCTCAATATGTTTCGTTCTCTCATGAAGAACAAAGTCAGAGGACACCATAATAGCATACTTGTTATCATAGAACAGAGTAGAATAGTCTATGACTCAGAACCCCAACTCATGAAAAGGGAACGAAACAATAGTATTTCACACGGCCCTTGTGTCATAGCTCAGTACTCAACTTTAGCATAAGACTAGGAGACAACTAATTGTTTCTTGTTTTTCCATGAGATAAGGTGACTTCCACAAAAGTTGCACAAACCTGAAGTAGAGCGACGATCTCTTTTCGATCCTACATAATTAGCATCTGTAAAGCAGGATAGTCCGGACGAAGCTCCTGATTCAAAAAGGAGGTCAAGACCAGGACATGTTTGCAAATACCGAATAATATGACAAACTACATCCTGATGTGTTGTCCTCGATGAGTGCATGAACTGACTAACAATACTAACCGCAAAAGTGATATTCGGTCTTGTGTTTGTCAGATAGATAAGATGACTCACAAGTCGTTGATACACAGACGGATCTGGTAATAATTCTTTCATATTTGCAAACAACTTCTGATTTGGATTCATAGGAGAGAAGGTCAAACATGTACTTTAACTGGGACAAGGAAATACCTCTGCGAGACTTGGCCACCTCAATGCCCAGAAAGTACTTGAGGGAGCCCAAATCTTTGACATCGAAAGTCATCCCAAGATGACGCTTTACTTGATTGATACCCTGTGCATCATCTCCAGTAATAATAATATCATCTATATAAACTAAGATAATGATACACTAGCCTCGAGAATTACGACGAGTAAAGCAGGTATGATCAGAATAATATCAAGTGAAGCCCAAAGTGAGTACCACATCGCTAAAGCAATCAAACCAAGTACGAGGAGACTGTTTTCAACTCATAAAGAGACTTTCAAAGATGGCATACTTTCCTAAATACTCCCCATCAACCCGAAATTCGGGCGGTAGGATCCATGTAGATAGTTTAAGATAGGTCCCCATTCAAAAATGCATTCTTAACATCGTGATATAGTCACGAATAGGAGGCAACAAACGAGGCAATAAGTCTGGCAATAGTGAACTTAGTCACAAGTGCAAAATTCGCCCCAAAATCCTTACCGGGAACCTAAATAAACCCTTTAGCCACAAAGGCAGGCTTTATACTTGTCAATAGTACCATTTGCCAAATATTTCACATTGAACACCCATTTGCAGCCTATAATTCATTCCTTGTACCAAAGAGTATCCAATTCAGCTTTCATAGCAGCCACCCATTGAGGATTCTGGAGTACTTCATGGATGATCTGGGGTATAGAGACCGAGTCAACTGCACTTATGAAAGAGTAATGGGATTTTGACAGACCCTGGTAAGAGATATACTTGGAAATAGGGTGATCAGTACAGCATGTAAAAGTCAAGCGATCAGGGGAGCACCTGTTATGGGTAGGATATCTCAGGACAACAATATCAGGAGATGGAGAATAAAGTGATACAATACTAGAATTCGATGAAGACTATGGCGAGGGTGCAATGGAGCTTCGTCACCGAGAATGTCTAAATGGGATGCAGATCCGGAGGAGTCAGATCGGTGGGAACAGATCAAGGATCAAAAATTGCGATAGGACGAGCAAGTATGTGCAGGTATTTTGCAGTAGACTGAAATGGGGCTTCCAAAGAGGAAGTAGAACCTAGAAAATAAGGAACAGTTTCCAAGAATGTAACATCCGAAGAGTGATAAAATGACGGATAATAGGATCATGACATTGACAATGTTCGAACATAGAAGAATACCCCATAAAGACACACCGAACAACCTTATCATCAAATATAGTATGGGTAAGACTTTTATTTTGAACAAAGCAAGTACACCCAACACCCGATGGACAAGAGAGAAAAATATGCTACCATGCTTAAGAATATATAGGGGGCCTTACCATGTAGGACCCAACTAGGAGTTCTATTAATAAAATAAATAGCGGTGAGAATGGTCTATGTGCCAGAAAGTCTTAGTTACCTCGAAGAACACACCGAATAATAGATATGAGGTGATGATTCTTGCGTTCTGCTACACCATTCTGTTTAGGAGTGTAGGGACATGTAATCTGTTGAAGAATGCCACATTTGTTAAGTTCGTCATTGAATTCATCTGAAATATAATCCCTACCATTATCAAATTGAATGTTAAGCACCACAGTATGAAATTGAGTTTTAACTATTTGCAAAAAGGTGCAAAAATGAGAGAAAACTTCTTATTTCTTTTTCATAAGATAAACCCAAGTGCAACGCGTATAATCATCTATGAATGTGACATAATAGTGGTGCTATGAGAAGGAGGTGACAGGTGAAGGTCCCCAAATATTAGAATGAATGAATCAAAGGCATTGGGTGCTCTGTGCATACAAGGAATATAAGATATGAGGATGTGCTTAGATAATTCACAAACCACATAGCAAAATCAGAATTCTTGCAAGCAGGAAATAATCAACATAGATACTGGCCAAGACGTGCATGGCACAAATATAATATTTTTGAAGAAAATATACAATTACTAGAGATTGACAAAACAGAAAGAAATGAAGAGAGACTAGCTTACAATGAGGAAGACATCCTGGATGACGAGAGATCACCAAAATAGTAGAGGTCACCACGTTCATACCCATGCCAAAAATCTTCTTCGTATTCAGGCCTACAAATAACAAGAATGGTACAGGAAAACAATAGTACAATTATGCTCTTTAGCAAGTCGATAAATAGACAAAAGGCTAAAGATAGAATTAAGAACATAATAAACAGATGAGAGACGGATGTGAGTAGACAACTAAGCATCACCCTGACTTTTGATGAGGATAGAAGATTCATCAGCAATACGGAATAAATGATGTAGATATCCAAGATCTTAAACGTATTTGGACTCTTGCATGGGTGAAAACAATGATGAGTGGCGTAGACCAGACGAATCTGGATTCTTGCATGGTACCAAGGAGTCCTAGCCTAGTTGGACTCTGTCGCCTCAAGGATTCCTCTCCAGTTGGACTCTACCATTTCGAGGAGTCTTACCCCAGTTGGACTCTACTATCTCGAGGAGTCCTACCATAGTTAAACTCTACTATCCCGAGGAATCCTACCCAAATCGGACCTTGTTGTTTCGAGAAGTCCTACTCAAGTCAAACTTTTCGGTTCAAATGAGTCTTATCCAAGAAAAAGAAGCATAATCCAATTTAAATTGTTCTTTCCCTTTTTAATTATTATTTTCCAATTATGCCAAGTTAGGATTCTTAGTATTTAAGTTTGATTCAAATTAGGTTTCTTCAGTTATTTCCTTGCCTATATGAAGGCCATTTTCGTTGTTTGTAAGGGACACCAATCATTATTGATTTTTATTATGAATCTTAGTTGAAACACTTTGTTCTTTAATTCCTATTTAGAAGAGATTTAGGTTGCATGCACCTTCGTGCTTTATGTAAAAGTGTGCCCTTGATTTCGTGTTAATCTTTGGGTAGATCTACTGTTAGGCATTCAATTGAATCTCTATTTTCATTCATTTCTAGCATAAGTGTTAGCTAGGTGTTGAAGCATGTTTGGTTGGGTTCTTAAGGCACAATTTCCCATATCGTTTCTTACCATTTTTTCTATTTCGTGTAACTTTCTGTTGGATTGCACATTGTATCCCTTTTTTATTTATTTCGAATTCTGACTATCTTTTATGCAAGAATTAAATTATCAAATCCACAGTTTTTGCTGATATACGAAGATTCGTAGCTACCCTATGTAAATTCATATCAATAAAAGTGGACAACTCATCGGTCATATGATTGTTTACTCCCAAATTCAGAATCCAAGCAGGATGAGTGAACTTATTATGAAAGGCAGTAGGTGTACCTGCAACAACAACAACAACCGTGGGACCCAAGGTCGAAGAGAAAGCCACATCTCGAGGCGTATTTAAAGCTAGGCCATTTGAGACTAAAGCTAGATGAAATCCAACGTAGTAAGCACACTTTCATCAAAATTTTCAACAACTGCTCCCACCCTGAGAGCTCCCCTACCACGTCCTGCCGCCTAGACCAGTTACATGGGTCCAGTCAAATTGCTTCTTTAGCTCTGGATGAAGCAAAAAACAACTATAATTAATGTGGCCTTCTTTGTAACAATGCTGACAATAAAGGCGAGTAGACCGTTGGCCAATGGAGCCCAATATCTCTTATATCCAAACCTCCTTCCTCTTTTGGCTTGCAAATTTGTGCCCAAGAGCGCCAATGGTGTACATGGAAAAATTCAGAGGAACCCAAAAAGAAAATTGAGAATAGCCTACGTAATCTCTGTATAATTTTTTTGGATGGGGAGAGAGCTGAGAACGAATAAATGTACTAAGCTGACATAACCAAAGAGATTAGAGTTAGCTTATCCTCATGGACAAGAGGCAACCTTTCCAACCTACATGTTTTTTTTGCACCTTTTCAATGAGACTATCAAAGACGCCTTCAGTTTTCTCGGGCTTAGGGGAACCCCAGTTATAGGAAAGGTATTGTTCTACGTTAGAATAGTATGGAAGACGAGATATCCACAAATCGCTTATTGCTAAACGCACGACTGGTGAAAAAGTAGCTCTTCTTTGCATATATGTGTTTGGCAGATTCGAGCTCATACAAAGAGATGAACTCCATGAAGCATAGGATGATAGGAGTTTTGCCTTCTCTCCATTTGTAAAAATGAGTATGTCATCAGTATAGAGGATATGGGTAACAGGGGATACACATCTTGGGATGTGGTAGTACTGTAGAGAGTATGAGGAAAAAGAGTGATAATCCTCTGCAAAAATTCTATGCTGTTTGAGAATTATATTACTACCTTAAACTGGATGATTGAGATAGTGGATCATTTCTTGGGCAATGGCGATATTTTATGAGATTACTCATACCTCCACAATTCCCGCTTTTGCAGAAGCGATGAGGCCAGGTAGTAGTCTACTTAAATGTCTATCAAAAGTATTGGAGATGATTTTTTGGGAGATTTGACATTGGCTTATTGGTCGGAAGTCAACAAGGATAACCTAGTTATCCTTTTTAGTGGAGGCTAGTCGGGAGATGTGAGCCAGGCTAGTAGTCATGTACTGCCTCAAGAATGTCTAGGTGTATGAACTCCCAGCAACTCACGTAGAAAGTAGCACTCGGGTTATCCGGTCCCGGCAAGGAGTCTTGGTCCACCGAGAACATCACCTCCTTGAGCTCCTCCAGGGTCACAAGAACAAAGGCAAACACGTCATCCCCGGTAATAATTTGGGGGATGTGGTGCAATAGCATTGAGGCATGCGCAATGGGAGGGTCCTCAGTAAGGAGAGATTGGATAAAAGGAACTGCACCATTAAAAATGGTCTATAGATGTCCCAAGGTAGTGCCATCTGGGAGATCAATGGGAGAGAAGGCAGATTTTTTGCGCTTATGCTCCATCATTGAATGGAAGAACTTAGTATTACTATCCCCATCTTTGAGCCATTTTACTCTACTTTTCTTCTTCCGAAGAATTTCCTCCTGGAGCAATCTAGTGATCTAGTGTTGTAATCGGCTCTGAGTTGTTCAAGCTCCCCTAGGAGCTGTTGGTCGCCCATTTGCTATCTCCTATAGTCCAGCCTCATTCTTAGGTCCTCCAAGTCTAGGAAGACATATCCGAAACTAATTCGGTTCCATGATTTGAGTAAATCTTTCATCCATTTTTTTCTTAAAGACTAGTTTAGGCATCCCCCTGAGTGTACACTGTCGTTGAAAGCATGCACTCGAGTCTTGGAGGAAGCTGTGGTGAGTCACCCACATTCTTTGAAAGCGGAATGTGTAATGGGTATTGGGCAATGATCACTGTTCATGATTCCAAATTGAAACTCATTTGGCTAGTGCTTGGTCTGTCGTTCATAGGTGTAAGCGCTTAGAGCATACCTTTTTTTAATTAAAATCTTGAATTAAATTAAAGCAAACTTGAATCTCTTAAAGGTGAGATCCAAACCCTTACAATATACACCCCCACCTCCCATGTTACATAGTTCCATGGAAGGTGTAGCATGTTTTTCTAGTGTCTTATCCCAGCCTCAGGTTTGGCAAACCTGTCCTGTCCAGTCTTATATTGCCTCTAATTTGTTGTGGCAGCTTCATAATATCCCAGAATACCGCTGATGCGCCTGCCGCCCCTTGCTTTGCCAGATAGTTAGTAGTGGAGTTTCCCTCACGGTACTGATGTAGAACTTGAATCCTCATTCCTCTTGTATATGTTTGCAACTCCTCCCAAAAATCCCATAAGTACCATAACGTGCATTGATTCTTCTTCATCCATCCCACAATTATCATGGAATCTGATTCCAATATCACGTCCCTCCAACCCTTAGCTTTACACATTCGCACTCCCTCTATGACAGCCCACAATTCTGCTTCATTATTCATGCTTTCTCATATGAACTTGGAGAATACAGCTAGGCATCTCCCCCCGTGATCTCTCATTATCCCTCCTACACCTGCTGGTCCCGGATTACCCCTGCTACTTCCATCAATGTTTAGGTTCACCCATCCCCAAGGAGGTGCTTTCCAGTAGACAATCCCGACCCCCTCTTTTTTTCTTCCACTTGACATTGACATTTAGTTGCCTTAACAGAAACTCTTCATGTATCAGCCTCTTAAAACCTAGGTTTGATCTTGCAGTTATTTCGGTAACAACTTGTTTCACCTCTCTTCATATCTATTCCACTGTTAATAACTTCTCCTCAAATCGTGTCCTACATCTCCTTGTACATAAGCACCCGGTTACCACACTTGGCATAATTGAAGCCACAAATCCATGAAGTCCTGTTCTTCTTGAGATTGTGCTCCACTGACAGAGTCGAATTTTCCATGATGTTGGTTGTGCAAATGCTTTCCCCAGCAGTTGGACCGCTCTGCTCCATACCTTTGTAGCTATATCTCCTCCTGATAGCAGATGGTCTAGAGTTTCCTATTGTCTTCTTAGGCAGCATTGGCATGCGGATGCCATCAGAATTCCTTTCTTTCTAACAATATCATCCGTTGGAAGACACTTTGTGATGCCTTCCATGCGCATAGAGCCATCTTGGTAGGCAAGGCTTTATTCCAAATCGTCTCTGCTTCCTCTAGCTCTCCTGCATGTTCTCTAATGATTTCCCATGCTGACTTCATGGAGAACCGCCCATCCTCTGTAGGTGTCCAAACTATTTGGTCAGCCTTCACACTCCCTGCTGGAGCTTTCACTTCCATTATTTTTTGCAGTAATTTCTTCCCATACAACTTGTTCAAGAGCCTCCTGATCCCAGACTCCCTCCATAGCAAACCGTGCAACTGGTGTGCCTTCTATACCTGCATTCTGTATTCTTATCGCCAGAGGCCCTGTTGCCAGCCACTTCTCCATCCAAAAATCTGAATTGCCTCTTCTCAGCAGTATCTTTATGTGGTCCCTGACTTCATTTTTCCTTTCCATTGCAAACCGCCAAAATGGTGAATCTGATGGTTTATTCAACCTTAGCCATAGATGCTCATGTCTTTGGTATTTAGCTTTCATAAATATGGACCATAAAATATTCTCTGTCAGTTGCCGAAACACATTTTCATTCCGATGGGTTTTTGGATTTCAGCTAGGTCCCGAACCCCCAAACCACCTTTTGTAAATGGTTTACATATCATTAGCCATTTTTTCCAATGCACCTTTGCCTTTCCATCCCGCTCCCCCCGGAAAAAGTTGGCCATCAACCTTAGGATTTCTTTCACCACATACTGGGGCAGCTTCATTACTGACATGATGTGCATGGACATCCCTACCATCACATGCTTTATCAGCACAAGTCTCCCTCCTTGTGTGACAACTTTCCTCTCCAACCTGATAGCTTTCGCCTGACTTTCTCCAGAAAAGGTTGCATCATCTGCCTTGTCAACCTACCTGTGGACAGATGCACCCCAAGGTATGTCAAAGGCATCCCTCCTCTTCTGAATTTTGTCATCCTGAGAAGCTGGATTCTTCTGACCATTCCTATCTGCTTTGAGCAAAACATGGCTGAATTTTCTCTATTAATCTCCTGCCCTGACCATCCGCAATACTGCTCAATTACATTCACCACATTTCTCACCGAAGAGATATCCCCTCTGCTGAAAATCAGGAGATCATCAGCGTACATTAAGTGTGTAACTAGTGGAGCTCCAGTAGGGTGGTAATATCTTCCTATTTTTCCACTATTATAGCCTTGCAGTAACAATCTAGAGAGGGCATCTTGGACGAGAATAAAAAGATAAGGTGAAAGGGGGTCCCCTTGTCTCAAACCCTGCTTTGGTGCAAAGTATCCTAAGGCCACCCATTCATCTGCACCGAAAAAGCCTGCCCCCTGATGCAGTTGCTCAGTAACTGTACCACTTCCCTATCAAATCCCTTAGCCCTTAGCACTGCTTCCAGAAACTCCCATCTCACTTTATCATAGGCCTTAGCCATGTCTATTTTAATCATGACGTTGCCCCCAGTTTGCTTCTTGTGAGAGAATGAACTAGCTCCTGTGCCAATGTGATACTTTCAAAAATACTCCTGTTTGCTATGAATGCCCCGTGTCTTCTGCAACCAAATCTGGCATCAAAGGTTTTAATCTATTCACCATGACTTTAGCAATCATTTTATACACCACAATGCATAGGCTGATCGGACTAAACTTTTCAAAAGCATCTGGTCTTTCTGTCTTAGGGATCAAAGAGATAAAATTGGCTGCAAAAATCGCAGGCATAGGTTTGCCACTAAAAAACTCTCTAACTGCCCCAACTACACTCCTTCCAGTTACTTGCCAAGTGGCCTTGAAAAAATATGCTCCAAACCCATCCGACCCAGGTGCACTGCCATTTGGGGTGCTCCAAAGTGCTTCTTCAACTTCCTGATATGAGGGAACTGCTCGCAGCTTCGCTATCTCCAGCCTTGTGATCTTATTCTGGAACAAATCAACCATCTCTGGAATATTATTCGGGTTGTTGTCCTGCTGGTTAGCCATTATATTTTCAAAATATAATGTGGCCTCCTCATGTATCTGTTGAGAGCTATTAAGTTCCCTTCCATCCTGTAAAGTCATTCTCCTGAGACTTCCTTTATGCTGCCTGTGCTTCAGTGCAGAATGAAATATCTTAGTGTTTTTATCACCCTCTTTCAGCCAGTCTTTCTTAGTCATCTGTTCAAGGCGGTTGAACTCTTTGTCCTCCCATTCCTGCAGTTCGCTCTTGGTGGCATTAAATTCAGCTTTCAACCCCCTTGAGTACCTGTTCTATAGTGCGAGTTCTAAGCTTTCCACCTTCCTTGTTAGTTCCTTTATGTGCACTTCCACATGGCCAAATACCTCTCTGTTCCATTTTCTTAATGCTTCTCTTGTTTGTTTCATCTTGCTTCCCAGTGCTTTCATTCCTGTCTGCCCATTGTCTTCCTGCCAGATTTCCTTTACCAGAGGCAAAAATTCTGTGTGTGGACCACATATTCTGGTACTTGAAGTGGCGCATACCATACATTTGCAATGGCTCCTCAAATTTTACCAAGAGTGGATGATGATCTGGTGTCTTCCTGTCAAGTAGCTTGTAGGAGCTTCTTGCTTTCCAAAGCAGAAAGTTAATATTGACTAGAGTTCTGTCCAAGGTAACCCACCTTCTCTGCCTACCTGACTGACCATTGCACCATGAAAAGTTTCCTTTGCTACACTTAAGATCCAACAGCCCACAGACATTAATTGCATCATTAAATTCCCTCATCGGCATTGGTAACCTAGGACTTCCCCCTCTTGTTTCTATGTCCGAACGCACCACCTTAAAGTCTCCAACAACCATCCATGGGATGTTATTCTGATTTTGTTCTCCAAGATACTTCCAGAGATCCCTTCTTCTCAAATAGGAACATTTGGCATAGACAAAAGTAATCATTACCTCAATTCCATCTTGTTTCCATATCCCAGAAATTGCTTTTTCATGCATGTTCAGGATTCTGAAAGTTTGATCATCCTTCCAGAAAAGCCATATCTTTCCTCCAACATCTGAGTTTTCCTTCCAGTTTGTAAAATTAAGTGTTTGTACAACTCACCTCATCCTTTCAGAACTTAAAAATGGCTCAGCAATGGCTAAGACCCTTATAGGAAACTGCTTGAGCCAGCACCTTATATACCTCTTAGCTTTCCTCAAACCACGGTTATTCCAAAATAAAATATTTTGGGTCATTTCACCCTCAGCTTAGTTGCTTCTCCCCTTTTGGGTTTAACTCCTTTAACAATGAGCTTTACTTGTATTACTGATCCTCCCTGATTTCCTCTGTGCCCTTATGGATCCCATATATCCCTGTGATCCCTGGCTAGGCTCTGATTCATATATTGTTGTTCTCCCCTTCCCCTTCCGCTTATTGGCATCCAGTTCCTCAATATCTGATTTTGCTTTCTCTTCTTGTAGTTGGTCCTCAGCCCAAAATTTCCCCGGGCTCGCAATGACTGTTTCTACATCAACCTCTCCTAGCCACTGGTTTGTAGCTGTCCGCTTCACCAACCTTCTGTGCTTGTGTTTCTCCATCACTTACCTCCTGAGTATCTCCCAGATGCATACTCATTCCATCTCTATCCACACTGCCATCCTTCTTTTGGCTATTCTTTCGTCTGCGCGAGGATCCATACACAATATCATTCGGTGGCAACTGGATCACACTCTTTGTTTGTGAACTAGCCGTCTGCATCCCTGGGGATAATAACCCCTCAGTATCTTCTTTGTCCTCTTGGTCATTTTGTGTAAACCCATCATCAAATCTATGTTTCCCCTCATCTGCCTCTGCCATCTCCTCCTGATAGCTCCTTACCAGGTGTTGGTTTGCCATATCCACTATGATAGCTACTCCCTCTATGTCCTCATTATTCTCCTTTTCCATTACTGAAGACCTTGGGCTTTCTTCCATAAGTACCTCCCTTTCCATGCCTACTGCTGTATCTTCTGCCACCTCCCCCGGCATATCCTGAGTTGTTCCACCACCTTGGTCCTCCGCACCTTCTTCATGAGTGCCTTCCTCCGTAGACCCATCCTGCCCAGATTCCTTCTACACTTCCTTGATTACTCAAGTTCTGCATCTGTGTTGTACCGTGTGCTTTCGCCGCTTCCCGAAGATCTGGCTATTTTTTCGGATCAATGTACCCAAAGGTTCCTTACCATTTCCTCTTGGTTTCACAAACCACTGCTTCCAATGCTTCACCTCCTCCGTGATTTGGATCGGAAAGACCTGATCTTTCACTGTAGGTATACCCCCGAAACCTCTTTACTCAAGTCCTTCTTCCGAACTAAGACTCTGACTACTGTATAATCTGGTCGATACTCAAACTTATACTCCTCAACTTGCAGTAGTTCCTCGATCAGTTCCATAAGTTTGATAAAAAAAACTTGTGGTTCCAAACTTTCGGCGGGATTCCGGTGAGTCTCACCCAGCGATCATGTGGATGGGGTCCTGCTTGGAGGGACCACCACTGTACATTCATAAAGGCCAACTTCATCCCAACGGTTTTCCTCCCGTAGGAAACAGTCCCTCTATATATCCGACGTCGCTTGAATCAGCACGCGATCCCCCATCAACATCGATATATTTATGGACTCTAACCCCTCACGGCCCCGTATCTCCTTTAGTATTGCCGGTCTTGACACCCCCTGAAGGGATGCCACTAGGCACTGTTCCAGCCATTTTTCCTCCTCCGATTATGGGCTGTAAGCAAATTTCATGACTTCCGGCGCTTTCTTCGTTGGTACCCGAACAGCCTGCCTTACTGTTGTGTTTTTCATGGCTGCCAGCGGGAATTGTTTTGGGTACTTGACTATATTTGCCTGAATCTTCCTCCTGCAAACCTGAATCTCGTTCATAGCTCTCACTGCTCGTCAATGTTCTCCACCGACGGAAATCGAACGAAACCAAATTTGTTTCCTAATCGATCTACCTTTTTTGGCACCGTAACTATCGCGACAATTCCCAACTCTCCGAAGGCTCTTTTCATTTCTTCCTCTGTCCATTCAACTGGAAAGTTTGTATAGTAAAACGCAACCCCATCCTCTTTCATTGTTGCTGCGTCAATCCATTGCTGTTTTCCTGATTTAGAGCTCTCCGCATTTGATTCCGTTAATCATTGTCCTAATGGCCTCCGTTCAAATGTTGGCAACCCACTCGGTTGATTATTCCCAGAACTACTAGCTAACTGTGTGCCAGTTGCGTGCGGCGTCGCCATGGACAATGGCTCGACTCAGTGGGTGGCGTGAGGCCGGAATGTGTTGGGTGTGTGCCGTGAAACCTCCCTGGGTACCTACTGTACAGCCGGGTGGCGAAAAAAGACCGTTGCCGGTGACTTTTCACCGAATGTTGTAAAAAGTTTGGTAAAGGTCGAAAAAGACTCGAGAGCAATTTAGGTGTGGGTGGGTGGATGGGTGCGTGCATGAGAGAGAGAAAAAAGCGAAATGAAGTTTGGGTTAGAGCAGACATGCACCAGGTGTTGTTTTTGGGGACATTTGCCAGCAGGTCATAAAGAGCATTTGCCATTGATGACTGCAACAAAGTCTCTTGTTGAACCTCCTTTGAACTGGGGCCCCTCTCAGCTTGTCCGCTGCGGATGTTATGGCATTGATATTGCCAATGATCATAGAAGGAGTGGATTGAATGAGGGAGTGATTTAGCTGAGACCAAAGGTTCCGCCTACGATCATCCAACTCAAAGGACCAACAGATGAGAAAAGCTCCATTCCAATTATTTATCCTCATCAGACAACTCTTGCTAATCACAAATCAAAACCAAATATGGAGATGCGCCTTTATAACTAACAAGCAAAGTCACGATTCACGAATATGCATGAATTTTGTACTATAGGATGAGGATACAAATTAGCCAGAGGATTGATGCAAAATCCTAAAGAAATCATAACCTGTTGGGAGACCATACCGAGCTTAGGACAAGCGGGCAACAAATGATCTGAACAGTGGTTCTGAAAGAATTCCATATGAAATATTACAGTTACAGTCTTACTCTTCATTATCAAAAATTTATTTCTAAATGACAACCAGAAAATTGGAATCTCACAATAGCCCAGTTATGAGCCAAATAAATTTAGAGCTCGGCCACCTGTTCAACTCTTTACAATATTCTCTAAGATAAAGAAGAAAGAATATAAATATTAGATCAAACAAATAAATAGAGCCAATGTTGGAAACTCTAAAGGGTCCGTTTGGTATCAGGTCAGCAATTATCCCTCGGTTATCCTCGGCGCGGATATCCGAGGGGTAACGGTTTCAGCCATCCGTTTGGTAACGAGTTATCCGGATGTAGAAACTATTCCTGTCAGGCGTTTGGTAGCCCTTTTCTAGCATCGGTTACTTGGGTATTTAGGGCTAAAATAACTCGTATTACGTAAATACCCCTGTAACAACGCTTCTCCTTCCTCGAGCACGTTCTCTGCAGATCTCGCAAACCCGAC
>JAOWBN010189259.1:0-15958 GCA_028565015.1 Pinguicula moranensis | reverse complement strand
AACTCTTCATTTTTTCTAAAAAAGTTCTTATAATCCAATTATAAGCATAAGAGGGTCTGCGCAAAACACCCCCTAAGTAACTGATGATATCCTGAGCTCTGAGCATGTGCACATTATCTTCATAGATAGAGGCCATAAATCTGACAGTATTTGGAGTAAAAAATTTGATTCTGTGGCCTAGTAACCCTCCCCCTACCTACCTCTTATCTCCGAATGTTGCTTTACTACTAATTATTTCATGATGGTACATGTTAGATATTGGAGGGATATTTTCTCCCCTCCCTTGGTAACTAAATAATGGCTTATGGACATTTTGGCGTGTCTTTTCAAGTATAGGATCAGCGAGCTCTTTTGGTCTAATTAGAAAGACATGTTGCCTAGTAAGTTAGCTAGTCTGACTTCAGATGCTTTATCCAACTAAGAGGAAAATTTGTATGG
The DNA here is from genome assembly GCA_028565015.1 of Pinguicula moranensis. Lineage (NCBI taxonomy): Eukaryota > Viridiplantae > Streptophyta > Magnoliopsida > Lamiales > Lentibulariaceae > Pinguicula > Pinguicula moranensis. The sequence goes on along the minus strand of JAOWBN010189259.1, from coordinate 15,520 downwards.
AATTGTCTTCGTACAAGCCGCATGCCTTGGCTTTGTGGTTGTGTTGGACAAGCTATGAATGTTAATGTAAAGGCCATTCAAAAAAGAAAATCCCAATGTCAAAGTTGTCTCAACTGTTGGAAAAGTTGGAGGAGAGAAGTGGAAATCTATGAGTGCTGCTGAAAGGTCTCCATATGAAGCTAAAGCTGCCAAAAGAAGGAATCCAAAATCAGAGGCAAAACTTTATGTTGCAAGCTCTTGATCTTTGATGCTCAATAGGTGACTAAGTACATGAAAAAAGCAACTAGATAGTAGATACAAGGAAAATCAAGGCCTCACAAGGAAAAGATGTTGTAGTGGCCTCTTGAAAGTGAGCTACTATTTTCATGCCCAACCGGATGATGGCAATTATATGAATGCGAAAAGGCTTTGTGTTCTTCTATGAGGCTAGGTGAACCATATACCAGATCACCCTTAGCTAGGGATGCTTATTCGATATTACCGATCGGTATTCAATAATACCGTACCGAACTGAAAAATTCGGTATTCGGATAATCAAACCGATTCCGAATCGAAACCCCGAAAAATTGAAAAAATTTGGTATTTCGGTATTCGGTATACTGAATACCGAATTATTATTATTATTTTTATTTTTTTAAAAATTTAGCCTATTTTACCGAATACCGATCGGTATTACCGAATACCGAATAAGTACTAAACGGTAACACCGATACCGTACAGACTAAGAATCGATATCACATTTCCATACTGATACCGTTACCGAAATACCGAAAAAACGAATTTAATTGGTTATTCAGTATGAAAATCGAATACCAATCGGTATTTTAATATCGATCGGTATTCTGAGCAGCCCTACCCTTAACTATACTGTAGAGCACGATGGTAGGGCAGGACATACAGTTCACGATCAAGAGATCAACTATTGACTTCTCCCTAGTGGTTTTAGGACTGAGTGTGTAGTCCTTATATATATTCTTTGTGGCTTGTAATTTTGTAATTTGGTTCATTTTTGTAAATAACTCTATATTATATATGAAATTTTAGCTTATAAAAAAAAGTTAGATAAAGTTTAAAAATTTATATAAGTTTATAAGTTATATAAAATATTTTAAACTTTATACAACTCATAAATTTAGTTTTTAAATTTATATAAAGTTTGTAAGTTTATAAGTTTGTATAAAGTTTGTAAGTTTGTATAAAGTTTAAAATTTTATAATTTATATAAAATTTATAAGTTTATATATAGTTAAAAAGTTAAAGCCTAAAACCTAAAACTATATAAATATGTACATGTAAAAACTTTATATAAATTTTTAACTTTATATAAACTTATAAACTTATATACAATTTTAAACTTTATATAATTTATAAACTTATAAACTATATATAAATTTATAAACTTCATGTAACCTTAAATTTTTTTATATATCTTTTAAACTTTATATAACCTTAAATTCTTTATATAACTTATAAACTTTATATAAACTTAAAATCTTTATACAACTTATAAAATTATACAAACTTTTAAACTTGGGATAGGATCCGTGGACACATAAGTTGACACGTAAGGATACACATATTCCTTAAAAATCTAGATTTAGGGTCCGTAGGGTTTAGGGTTTAGATATTTAGTAGGTAATAGGGTATAATTATTAGGGTTTAGGGTTTACAATTTAGGATTTTTAGGGTTTAGGGTCATAAACCCTAAGCTCAAAATCCCTAAAAATCCTAAATTGTAAACCCTAAACCCTAAAATTTATACCCTATTACCTAAAAATCTAAATATCTAAACCCTAAACCCTACGGACCCTAAATATAGATTTTTAAGGAATATGTGTATACTTATGTGTCAACTTATGTGTCCACGGTTCCTATCCCTTTAAACTTTATATAACATATAAACTTATAAATTTTAGTAAAATAAATTTGTAAAATTATAAAATTTATATATGTTTCTAAATTTTTTATATAACTTCACAAATTGTATAACTTAAAATTTTAGAAAAATTATAATTTTTTAATTAATTTATAAATTGATATATATATATATATATAAACTTATGTAACATATAAACTAAACTTAAAAATAAACCTAGCAAAACTAACAATTGTTATACAAAAAATATTTTAAATACTTTTTGTATTTGGGAAATAAAAAATAATAAAAAAAAATTAAAAAAAAAAATTAACGCGACCCAGAAGTTCAACCGTGTCGGAACCATATCGGACCCGACAAAAAACTGGAGGGTGACACGGTGGGTGGCATAGAGGGATGGGCCAGTTAGCCCGAGGGTCGGTTAACCAACTTCAAAGGGCTCGAGTCCAATTCTAGATTTTCTGGACCCGGACCCTGTGGGTCATGGCGGGTCGGGCTTAGTGGCACGACCTGCCCACCTCTAATCGTACATAAGCTTAAATCCAATACCTACATTAGTTTTTATTAACTCCTCAATCTGAGTTTCTTCAGTCTTCGCTCAAAGCGAACAACGTTTCATTCCTTCCATAAAAAAACATACTATGGGCATGCCAAACTGTCCGCCAAATATCCGCATGCAATTTAGTATGCTATTGTTCCATATGCATCCGGAAATAGCCAATACGCTATTATGTGTCACGTACAATAGGCCGAACTAGAAATAATAACAACCCACAAGGAATACACATGAGAGCAAGTAAAGAAAAGATGTGAAACGTTTTTCAATTCTAGACCACTAACACCATACACAATTTTGGGCACTTGAATCCATCGCACCCGGCGCAAATATCTAAAATTGGAACTCGAGATTGGAGCAAGCGCCATCCAAAAAATTGTATTTGACATGGCAAGATGGTGCCACATATCTCATCCAACTCTGTATGGGCTTGAACTCCATTTACCACATCTGTTCTAATAGCTTTATAAGCTGAAGAAACAGAGTAGATCTATGCTTTCTCCCTTGTCCACAACATTGGCCGAACAAATAAAGCCAAATTTCTTAGTATATCCACTATCCAAATCTCACACTAAATCTCCCCATCATTCATCCTTCCTACCTCCATCACCAATGCATTCCTATACTAAGATAATTTATATATAGGGTAGAATAGAGTTGTAAAGCATCCCTCTCCGATCCAGTTTGTTCTCCAAAACAATGATGCATTGTTGTTTCCCATACTCAGTTCTAACCGATTGTAGAATCAACTTTCCTTGCTCAAGACTTGCCATATATCATGCCAAGTTATAGAGGTTGCGTCTAGCAGTGTGATTGGACTCCAATTGCTGAAATGATCCAGTTGACCGAAGTATTTAGGACGAATGACCAAGGACCAAAGTGTTTATGAGTTTGTACACATTCACCCCTCCCCCGTCCGATTTTGCAAGCAACGCTGTATTGAAAGTTTGTAGATCTGTAAGGGCGAACCACCTTCTGGCAAATCCAAACAAAGAACTTCCCATTTTATCCAGTGTATAAAACGATCATTATTAGAATACCAAATGAAGTAGCTCTACATATAAATCATCTTCTTGATCACATGTTTTGGCACTCTAAATAATTATAGATAATAAAATGGTTAAGAAGAGAGCGTAGACTTCACCAAAGTGATCATGCCAGCAAAAGACATAAATTTGTTGTCCAATTTCTCCAACCTCTTTCTCATCACTTTCAAAATCGAATCCCACATTTTTATACGACCCAGATTATCTCCAATTTGGAGTCCAAGATAAATGAATGGAAGAGTTGCCTGTTGGCAAAGTAACTTTGTAGCAAAATGAGCTCTACAACATTGATGTTAATCCTGCGATGACCTTTCAAGAAGTTTATAGTAAGAGATTAGATCAATTCAAATATGCGCAAAACTCCTTTCATCACAAATATATTTCGAGGAGTTCCTTCTGCAAACAGTAGTGTGTCATCCTATACTGTAAGTCTGTTATATTGATAGGCGGTGTACCAAGCTGCACACCTGATAGCTTTTCCTATTTCATGAGCACAACCGAGGAGAAAATTGAAGCCTTCAACCACCACTAGAAATAGAAACAGTGATAAAGGGTCACCTTGGCGGAGCCCTTGTTGAATTTAACTCCCTACACTATTATCATTTATAAAAATTGCAGCGTGAGCAATGCTAACGCACTCTTGTGTCAAAGATATCCATTTCTCGCCAAATCCTAGTTTTTGAAGCATTACTAACAAGAAAGTCCAGTGTACAAAATTGAAGATTTAGAGAAATCCGTTTTAATGAGAGCTAAAGGCTTCTTTGATCTTTCATATGAATGAATAATCTCATTCGCTATTAGTACCCCATCAAGAATTTGACGACCTTTTATGAATGTAGTCTAATTTTTTGATATGATTATGCCTATCACGTGACTCAATCTTATAGCCAATAACTTCGAAAGAACCTTGTGTCAGCATACAATAAGAGAGATCGGACGATAATGATCAACAACTGTCAGGTTTAAGATATTTGGGGCTAAGGTGATGAACGTGCTACATTATTTTAGATAATCGGTATTCTCTATGAAACTTAGGCATAAGCGGTATGAAGTCATCCTTTAACGTTTCCCAGTGCTTTGGATGAAGAGGAAATTATAACCGTCTGGACCCAAACTTTTGGAAGTAAGGCAACTCCACACTGCAGCACAGATTTTGTCCTAATTGAATTCTGAAGTCGAAAAGTGAATATCAGCCTCTATAAGTTTTCTAGGAGTAAGCAAGTTTAGCATAGGTCGTGTCAACTATTGAACTAAATAATATGCATTGAAGTGTGCAGTGATACCTGTGTTTATTACGGATACCTCTTCAATCCAAATCCTATCAAAATTAAGCCTTGGATGTTATTGACCATGGCGACTGTTCTTTATTCTCGACTGAAATATTTTGTATTGTTGTCTCTTTCTTCTTAATGTATTAGTTTCAATCACACTACTATTAAGAATGTGTGAACTCACTGTTGGTGGGCACATAATCTAAAGGTCCCAGGTTCGGGTGCGAGTGATGTCTCACTTGATGGATTAGGGATGGTCTCGAGTATTGGCCCTATGGGTTTGCCAGTTGGACTTTAGGGGGGAGTGTTGAAATTTATCGTCTTATACGAGTAGTAGAAATAAATATAAACCAATATATAAGGAAATATGATACAATTACCCACTTTTGTATTAAAGCTTTTATGAGAGTATATCATATTTATCTTATAAGTTGGCACATATACGCACTTGCACCCGGGGCCCGAGCCCCATGGGCGGGGTCTAATAATGTTTCACACTCACACATAAAATAAGATTATGGACTCATGGACAACATAAAAACTTGAAGGCACGACAAAGCTCGATGTCGGCGAGCAAGGGAGTTCCTCCCCCATCATCACCAATACTACTCTCAAAAAAGTCTGAACACAAAGGTAGAACTAGAATTCTGGACCAAAGGACAAGGTAAATTTTTTTGGGGAATCAGTGGCGAAGTTGGGTGGGGGCAAGCAAGGGCAGTCCTCTCCCCCATATACAAAGGTAGGCCAAAAACAAATTGTGCCCCCATGTCAGAGGAATAACTTGTGAAAATGCCTCCGATTACACTCACAAGTTATCACTAGGAGTAAGCCAAAAAAATGAAAAAAAAATCAGTTTTAACCAAAAACCAATTTTTTTTTTTGGTTTTTCAAGTTTCAATATCAGTTCGCTTAAAAAAAAAACAAAATCGAAAACATCAGTTTCTACCGAAACTGATAAGGTGTTCTCCGTAGATACAAAAAAGAAAGGTCGAATTTTTTTCAAAAAGTAAAGAAAATCCCGACAATTTAAGTGGTTATTGTTTCTTTAATTTTTAAAAAGTAAAGAAAAGCCCAACATTTAACTTAAATCAAAATTAAAACCTAAAACCTACCTTGAAAGGTTTTAGAAGATGCATCTCCAGATGAAAGTATACGGCTTTACAAAGATACCTATGATGCTCTCGAAGATGATGATAAGGAACAAATGGCTTTTGATGCCTTCGCTTTTAAAATGTTTAGTTAAGCTAATTGATCGGTAATGATTGAACTATATAGTGTGCAATTGCTGATTTACTCCAATTTTGTTCCACTTTTTACAACTTGCTTATAGAGAAGATTGTCTAATTCATGCTCTCTATGAAAGGGTAAATGCAAGTTGGTGATATTGTTACTTTGATTTTAGATTCTATGCTCATTTTATTAAAAAAGTACAATGGTCTACTTTCAATAAAAGTGAACAAAACTAGTGAAATATTACATATATTGTAATGTATCAAAACTACAACATACAATGAGCAAATGCAAAAAAACAATCCTTCTCGGGCTCAAATGTCAACATAAAATGATAAAATAATTAATTAATTTTTAATATTTTCGATTTTCGCTAAAACCTAAAAATCAAAAAATCAAAAAATTTCGATTACGAAAATCAAAAACCGATAGCTTCGATTTACCGAAATCAAATTTTCAATAAAGCCCCCTATTTATCACTACAGTAAAGTGCGACAAGGCCTTCCATCACATTCGCCAAGATGTATGTCTCTACCTTTGTTGCACGTCACTGTCACGATTCAGCCATAAATCTTGTTGCTTCAACCAATTTTTCGATACTCCACCGCTTTCTCATCGAAATCGTCTTGAAAACCCTCCCTCAACCTCTTCACCTCCGGTAAGTCGATGACTGCCTCCGACGATTCCACTGGCCCCTCTCTCCCCCTCTTCTTATCCTTCAAATACTCCATTACTCTCAATAAAGTATATAAAAAAAACTAGAAAAATTAATATTTGAGAAGTGAATCTGAGGATGTTACACGGTAGAAAAAAAGTGAAGGATGATGGAGATTCCAGTGAGATTGTGAATTTATAGTAAGGAAATTGTGAATTTATAGTCTGGAATTGAGAATTCGAGTTGAAGTATCCCATTCATGTTATCCGATCCTTCACCTTCCCATGGTGTACTCTGAAGGGTCATAGCAAAAGTTCGTTCTCAAAATCATTGTCTTCAACAGCTTCATTTTTGGGCGCCGCGGCCGTGGCCCTGGTGGACTTGAATACAGAAGGAACTGTGCTTCCTTTTGATATGAACAACAATCTGTTAGGTTAGATCCTTATTGGTGTATTTGGTTTGATATGAAGTTTATACTTTTCCTACATTTTTGGATCACTTGATGAGGACGACGACTCAGGACTGTCCCTTTGAAGTGTCGGGGATAGTTTTTTTAGCTCAGTTTTTGTAAAGTGAAGCTCATTTCATTCGGATGTACGCAAGGGCGCGGAGCCAGGAAATCGGTTGAGGGGGACCAAATTTTTTCGGTCTAAATAGAATAGGTCGGACCTGGTTGAATCAAGTTCAGTTGGATATGTACATTTAAATATTGCAGTACAAACCATAATAGTTAAATTTATTTTTTTATTTTTTTGAGATTATTTTAATATCAATATCAGTCAGATTTGCATGTTTCGAAGTTACTAAGATCAATACAAAGACAATAATAATTTTTGCAGCCAACTTCGTTATAATAAATGCCAAACTATCTACCAAAATATTAAAATATCAAAAATAATTATAAAACAAATATATACTATTTGAATAAATTAATTTGAAATAATGTTGTGTTAGGCTAGTGATGAGCCATTGTGGAAATTGTAAATTCAAGATCTAATCTTGAAAGGGACTACATATTTTTCTTTTGATTTAATAAATTAGTTTGCAATAATATTGTGTTGGCTGGTGGTGAACCCATTTGAAAATTCAACGCGTGTTCTAATCTTGGAGGGGACTACATGTTTTTCTTTTGATTTCAATTTCTTAATAAACAAAATCTTGGAAGGAATTACATGTTTTTCTTTTGATTTCAATTTCTTAAAAAAAACAAAACAAAAATGCTGCTGCAGAGGATTCGATTCTCATACCTCACGGAAGAAAACTCTGCTACTGTCCAAATCATCTATAACGAATTTCTTTAACATTTCAAAACCATTACATATATAATTTCAAGGGGGACCAATTTTTTTTTCTTACATGTAATTTATTGGGGTGGGGACCATGGCCCCTCTGGTCCCCCTCCCTCCGCCTCTGGATGTACGTTGAAGTGAAATTTTCACACTTGCGATAGTATGCATTGCATGTATGAAGTACGATTGGTGGTTTGCGTTGTTAAGGGGATAATTCACTTTCACATAATGATGATTTCTTTCATTTAGTATATTTTCTTACATTGTTATTGTTTTCCTTTATAGAATAGGAGACCAACATCTTTGGGTAAGTTTCTAATTGGGAGGTGATCATGGTAATTAAGGATGTGTCCTTAATTTCATGGAATCACTTCCTTATACAAGGTAACCATGATTCATTCCTTATTTAACTGGTCTAACACTCCCCTTCAAATTGGCTCGTTGGGTCTAAGACACCCAACTTGCATAGTACATCATGGAGTGCCCTTCTCGAGACTACTTTAGCCAATATATTTGCAAGCAGGTCTTCGGATTGGACGAAGGGCAAGCTGATCACATCACCTTCCAACTTCTCTTTGATGAAGTGTCTGTCTACTTCGATGTTTTTCGTGCGGTCATGTTGTACTGGATTTCCTGAAATACTGGTGGCTGCTTTGATGTCGCACTTTAGTGGGCATAGTCCATTTACTGGAAATCCAATCTCATCTACAAGTTCTTGCAACCATAGTATCTTGGCTAGGCCATGAGCAATTTATCTGAATTCTGCTTTTGCACTCGACAAAGTCACTACCTTTTGCTTCTTGCTTTTCCAATTAACTAAGTTACCACCAACCAACATGAAATAATCTGAGGTAGATCGTCGGTCAACCAGATTTTCAGCCCACTCTGCATCGATATACCCCTGAAGGTCAAGGTGGCCATTCCTCCTAAATACAATCCCCTCCCAGGTGTTCCTTTAAGATAGCGAACTATCCTCAGGACTGCTTCCATGTGATCTATCTGAGGCTTATGCATAAACTGGCTCACAATGCTTACTGCATAAGCGATATCAGGCCTAGTGTGGGACAGGTAAATGAACTTTCCCACCAACCGCTGGTATCAATCCCGATTGGCAGCCCGACCTCCTTGTCAAACTGCAACTTCTGATTTACTACCATAGACATTTCGGCGGGTTTACAATCGAGTAAGCCTATCTCTACAAGGAGTTCTAGAATATATTTTCTTTGAGAAATAAAAAAATCCCATGCTTAGACCGTCGAACTTCAATCCCAAGAAAGTATTTAAGCCTTCCTAGGTCCTTCATCTCAAATTCTTGGAATAGGTTTAGTCTAAGAGATTGGATTTCAGTATCATCGTTGCCTGTAATGATCATGTCATCAACATAGATGATTAGGTAGGTGATAAGTTTGTATTTCCTTTTTAGGAATAGTGTATGGTTGGAGTTGCTCTGGATGTAACCATATTTTTTCATGGCTACAACGAATCTTCCAAACCAGTATCGCGTAGACTGTTTCAGGACATATAGTGCTTTCTTGAGTCTACACCCCTGACCATTCTTGAAGTTATCAAAGAAGCCAGGTAGAGATTCCATATACTTCCTCTTGCAGATCGGCATTGAGGAAAGTATTCTTCACATCAAACTAGTGCAGGGGCCAATCTAGATTTGCAACTATGGAAAATTGAACATGGATTGTGTCAATCTTTGCCACTGGGGAACATATCTCAACATAGTCTACCCCATATATCTGGGTGTAGTCTTTAGCTACAAGGCGTGCCTTGTATCTTTCAATTGAACCATATGCTCGGTGTTTCACTGTAAATACCTATATGTGCCCAACTGGTTTATTGCGAGAAGGCAGGTCACATTTTTCCCAATCCCCATTTTTCTCGAGTGCCTGCATTTCTTCTTCCATGGCTTGCCTCCACTCTGCACGTCCTTGGGCCTCAGTCACTGTGCAGGGTACTTCTGTAGCATATACGAAGGCTGAAAATGGCTAAGCTGCTGGTGTCATGCTTCCCTTGGCATGATTAGTCAACAGGTTTCTTGAGTAACCTGGCACATGTTCCGGCTCATATCGCTTCACAGGTACTCTTCGAGTATGCTTGGGTTGCAATGTATATCTCCTATGTTCCTGCTCCATTGTGTCTGACTGAACTTGCTCGTGATGAGTATAATCATAAAAAATAGCAATGGAAGGATAGGGTAACTCAACAACAATGGAAGCATCCGGCAACGAAGAAGTAATGGACGAGGGGCACTCAACAGGGCAGCCTATACAAACCTTAGCTTCTAGTTCCCTAGGCGCTCCTCCTGATCAATAGTCCTTACGATATGGGGAGGTGGAGGTGGACTAGAGCATAATAGCCAATCGAGTGGATCAGACTGTACTATCTCCCCCTGGCCACAGGATGGGATATGACAATCGAACTCCGTTTATAGGAAATTGCAGTCCATGGTGGTATACAATTTCCTGGATGGAGGATGATGATACCGATACCCTTTTTGATTAATCCTATACCCCACAAACACATATTTTAGGGCACATGGATTAAACTTAGTACGATCAGTCTTCGGAATATGAAAAAAAATAGAGATACGTGGTTGTAGGGATAGGACATGAGGTACTTGGAGGTATTCTGAGATAGTTTGAAGTGGTGTTTTTAGTCCCATAATTCGTATAGGAAAGTGGTTTAATAGATAGACAGATGTGGCTACTGCCTTGGTCCAAAGTAAGTGAGGTACCTACAACTCAATCATGAGAACTTGAGTGATCTCTAGTATGATGCGATTTTGCACTCTGTGACACCATTTTATTGAGGGGTTTGTGGACAGGTAATTTGGTAAATAATCCATTTTTCCTGAAAAACTTATAAATAGATGTATTGACAAATTTCCCCCATTATCAAACCGAAAGGTTTGGACCTGGAACTTGAATTGAGTTAAGATCACAGTATAAAAGTCCTTGAATTTTTTTGGGAATATCTGATTTATTTTTAAAAAATAAACCAATGTCATGTGGGTACAATCATCAATAAATAGGACAAAATACTTGTATGAATGACTAGTAGAGTTCGGGGCAGGTCCCCATCAAAAAGAACTAAGCTAAATGTTAAAGTCGTACGAGTATGAGTAATTAGATAAGACTGACGATGGCTCTTTGCCATAATACAGGTCTCACAAGAGAAATTAAGCTGATGGGAAAATGTTTTTGGGAACAAGAGTTTCAAGTACCCTATGGATGGATGACCTAACCGTCGATGCCAAAGCAAAACTTCAGAATCCGCCGTCCCACGTACAACTGAAACAGTACCTTGACGGACCACTTCATCCATGTAGTATAGGCCCTCGCGCTCAGTGTCACACCTAATGATCTTCTCCCTCTGGATATCCTGCAATAGACAAAATGTAGGATACATCACTACCATGCAATTTAATTCACTGGCCACATGGCTCACAAAAAATAATTTGCACAAAAAGGAAGGAACATAGAGGCAGTTTTTGAGCTGTAGAGTTGGGATAGCTCTATAGAACTAGCCCCTTGGACCACTGAGATGCCCCCATTTTCTCTCTGAATATTGTATTTTTTTGGGCATCGTGGATGATATTAGATCTATGGCATCATATGCCATAGTATCAGTTGCTCCGCAATCAAGAAGCCATTCTTCAGTTTAGGTGCCCGAGGTCCTTGGGTCGTGTAAGAAATGCCCCAATGCCTGTAATGTGGATCAAGGGATTCTGAATATGTGATACCAAAGCATCCCGGGTTAAAATATCGTGGATTTGTGATCCATGGACGTTTCTGGAAATTTTTACACTATTGGGGGTATTTCTGCGAATTTCCAAAAACTGTGGGCGTTCGCTTCAATTTTCTAGAATTTTGAGGTTGGCTCTTGGATTGAGAGGAAGTCTTAGGGTATATTTGCAAACTCTGAGAATTTTGATGGCAAGATGGTAAATAGATAGGTAACAGGGGTGTATCAGTCTTATTATCGTACGATGTCAAAGGCAAAAAGGTCATTGTCGTCGGTTCATATCCATTCTTCCTTCTCGAGTCTTCTGCCAGTCAAGTTGACGAAGCGGTGCTCACCGTTACCCCTCTGAATCCATCTCTATTGCTGGCATTATAGTCATAGCCGATGGAGGCGACCCCTTCAGGCTTGCCCATGGTGGTGGTGGTGGTTGTGCCTCATCGTCCTCATTTTGCCCCATCGTGCTGCCTTTCTAGATAACCCACTCGCTTCCAGCATCTCTCAGTCGAATGTCCCTTGCGCTTGCACTCGCCGTACCACAACTTGCTCTTGTCGAATTCTCCATCCCTGGATGATGAGTTCGCCCTCTGTTTGGCCAGATCTTACTAGGAATGGCTGGAGAATCCACTCCTAACGCCTGCAGACGTTCCTTGTCCCAGCGTGGTCGAGGTGTCCAAGATTTGCTGACGGGCAACGTCTCGTCGTAGGGTTGCATACACTGTTTCTACAGTGGGAAGGGGTGACATTTTCAACAGGTCCCATTTGATGCTATTGTATTCACTGTTAATTGCAGTAAGGAGTTGAAACAAGCACGTATCTTGGTTGCACTTCTGGTATTCAGTGATGTCTTTCGCACACACCATTGGATTTGGATCTCACCTATCGATTTCCCTCCAAATTCGATTGAGGACGTTGAACACTTCCTTTATGGTTCCATCGCCTTGTCTATACCAATCTTGGACAGTCTTGGAGTGAATCCGACCCTCTGTTGAAGGTAGTATCCGGTCCAATTCACATTTCTTTTGCCAACGAATATTCGGCAAATCGGTTGACAATGTCACCACTGATGTTGTCTAAGATCCAGGAGCATACGGCCAAGTCGTTCTGCTCCCAGGTTGGGTATTCCTTGTCATCTTCGGTTGGTGCCGTAGATTCGCCCGTCAATGGGTACAGGTGGCCTCAACCGCCTATAGCGACTCTCATGTGTCTGGACCATAACGGGTAATTGGTGTTTGAAAGCTTTGTGCTGATGATCACTAGACTTTCGGTTGGCTGCATCTATTGTAGGAGGGTGGCAAACTGTGTTGACAAATCTGCCTTGTCAAGAACCAATTTTGGGTCTGCCACTGGTGGCTTGTCATCGGTGTCACCTTCTTTGGTAGATGATGAACTTCTCCGATAGGATCTCTGGATCGATCAACTTCTCTAATACCATGTTCAGCGGATAATTCAGTTTCACATAATGATGATTTTTTTTCATTCAGTAACAAATGTGATGACTGTCCCTGTTGCAATTTACAAGAGCAATAGTTGCTGTCACTTTTGTCAAGTGGCCTAAGCCCAGCTAACCATAATAATTGCAAAACACTAAAATCCTAGGCAAAACCCACCTAATCATAAAATCGTAAAATATTTTAATTTGTCAAATATGGCCTACAGTATAGTTCAGTTGGTGCTAATGGATATACTCTAGGGTCTAGAGTCTACCAAATATCTTATGACCTGAAAAGATAATGGTCAAATGTAAGAAAAGAATTTTCAAATTCCACGTTGGGCCCTGATACACACGTGCCACATATCGCACGTGCCTTCGACTTTATGATGGCATTCACGCGCTCGCGTGTCTCTAGCTATTAGACTCTCCTCCCTCTTCTCTCTCACAAACCATGTCTACCACAGCATTTCTCCATTTCTCTCTGTCTCCGCAACATCTCTCTAGAGGATGTATGTTAGAATATTGATAAATAAAGAAAGATATCTCTGATAAATATGTAAAAGAAAAGTATCACCATAGATTAATCATTTCCTTAAAGCCATAATCTTCCCTTATCTATTAGGTTCTAATCTATATATTACCGTGTAACATAAAGAAAAGAAATTGAATAACAGAATATTTGTTACCCAAAACTCTGATAGAACATGGTATTAAAGCATGGCTTGATCCTAGGATTTGGCCATTAGCTCATCATCTACCCAAACCCGGCGGATCGTCTGAGATCATGATAGACGAAACCCTGAAGATCACTCCAGCAACATCGTCAGAGACGAGCCAAAGCTCGGAGGATCTATCAATCCAATTTGCCAAATTCCTCAAACACATGAACCCCTCCTCAGAAAACAACCAATCTATAGCCATTACTGTGAATCTAAGTGACCACAACTTCCCTATGGTCGAGGCTACTGCGTGTGGCGATTAGAGGCAGGGGCGGCTGAATCATATCATTGGAGTTCCCTCTCTTCCAACTATCACATACCACCCCCACATTCCAAAAATGGGAACATGCAGATCAGACCATCTGTTCCTAGATATTGCAAGCGATATAGCCTGATCTGGTCAACAATTTTGGCAGAATACTTGGCGGCCAAAGAACTGTGGTATGGCCTAGTAATGACGTACAGTAGTGGAGACGACTCAATATAGATTTTGATGTAACCGTTAAAGCATATCTACAACAACAAGGCCACGAGACCATTGAAAGCCTCCACAGTACATTTCAATGTATATGGCAGGAGATCGATCGAAGACATATAAAGCCGATGACCTTCCATACAGATATTGCCACGTTCAAACGGCTCTGTCAGAAGACACTGTTGTTCTTGCTTAGCCACGATTAATGACAACTACGACGCGGTAAAAAAGGGATCTTCTCAAGGAAAAACCTCTTTCCTCAATCAAAGCAGCTTACGAAGCGATCCACTGCGAGCCGCCTGCCTGGACATACTCAATCCGGTGAAACACGGTGGCGGCAACACATCATCGGGGGTGGAGAATGGTTTCATCTCTAGGTCCCTGTCAGATTTGAAAAAGTACTTGGTGAAATCATCATCCCGGGGAGGGAAAGTAGACAACACCAAGCTACTGTGATAGAAATGTGGGAAGACTGGACAAACAACCGAAGGTCGCTTCCAAAAAATTAGATATCCAGACTGGTGGCCTGAGAACAAGAAGAAAGGAAGGAAAGCGGGTACCGTAGCCATTGTCGTGGGCAGCATTGATGCCACCAGCAGCAGCGACAACGACTGGCATCATGGTGCACCTAGATTTCGTGCGATTACAGCGATGAGAAATCGAAAGAAGAAAGACCACAGCGGCACAAGTATACAATTTGAGACGAAACCGTTGATCTCAAATCTGTGTATTGTAGGGAAATTGCATACATGTCCCGCAATGAAGTCAGGTGATACAAGTTCTCCACACAACTTACTGAAACCATGTTACACCCACAAGTCTTACCTATAACTGACATATTTTACCTAAGCATACTGCAGATCTTGCAGATCGAAGGATAAAGATACTGAGAGACAAGATCTTGAAAACAATCAACTACCTGCAATTTAGGAAATATCATATGTATGAATCACTATACTTCACCTCAGCTAATTTTTGGTACAGGTTAGGGAACAAGGTCAGCAGCAAATCGGGTGAGTGCCTCCCCCAGAATTAAAGTCGGACAATATGGGATAAACTTCTCAACATTTACAAAGCCGGTACGCAATGGAACAGTGAAAGAAAGACCACTAAATCACTCAAATGAGGAAAGATCATCAAAGAGTACATGAGATGTTTTTGAAGATTCATGTAAAGTGGGATTTTCTTTCACACTAGTGGTAACACCTATGAGGTATA
>JAOWBN010189248.1:0-15958 GCA_028565015.1 Pinguicula moranensis | reverse complement strand
TTCAATTTATCCACACCACTTTCACTCTTGCAACCAGAGTGAATCATCGATCTTGGAACACTAGCCGACACTCCAAGCCACAAGTTCTCAAGCTACCACAATACACAAGTTTCCACGAGCCTTCCCTTACTCCAAAGCTTTCAAGCATTCATGACTTATCAAACACCATGGTTTCAAGCTACTTGAATTTTTATTCCAAGCTTTTATTGGCTTCTTTTCTAGTTTCAATTTTTCAGTTCCACAAGATCGCATCGGTTAACCGAAATATCAAGAATGCTTTCATCTTGACTAAGTCACTCGGAAACTTGACACAAACTATTAAGGTTATCTCGCCATACTAGCCAGAAGATAAGTCAAGCAACTAACACTGTTCTCTCAGATATCCCAATTATAACTCCAAGTAAACAAGGGCATCACAACATACTGGAACACACAAATTACCAAAAAACTGCTTCAAAATTCGGCCAATTGAATAATCCCAAAATCTATCCAACAAAACCCCAAAAACCCATGCACGGTTTTATGCAAGATTAACCACATACACTGAATAATTGATCACCATACCTTAGGTATTCTCTTTTTTGTTACAAGGGCTTTCCAACGGCACCAAAATCATCGCAATCGGAGCTGTAGAACTCCGGCAATCGCTAGTCAAAGTTGATTGCTTTCAAATTTCATAAACAACAGTGTTTTCATCGAATTTGATGAAATCGGGACCCTTCATGAACACACATGATCACGGAACTCTAGGGCTTTTGTTCCTCTCTCAATGAGCTTTCAAACGATACCAAGATCATCACGATCAGAGTCCTAAATCTTCAAAAATCAACGGTCAAAGTAGCAGCGACACAGGTCAACACGGAAGATTTGCTCAAAAATCTTCTCTTTTTTTCTTTGACAAATCTTGTGCCCAAAATATCACAAATATCTCATCTCAATGCATCAAGATCCCAATTTACTGCAGATCTTGAAACAAATCTCAAAACCTGGCTCTGATACCACTTGTTGGGAGAATATTCAAACTTTGTGAAAGCGAAAATAATAAAACAAGGCAACAACACAAGATTTACATTGTTTGGCCTGAAAGCCTACATCCATGAGAGAAGAGGAGAATCAATCCACTAAGGAACAACATTCTCGTGATACAACAGAGACACGGAGAATAACTAGAAGATGCTGAGAAAACCTCTCAAGTCCTGCAGACACAGAGAACAACATCCCAAGTCTTACATCTCTCTATTTTTCTCTCACCCAGTCTTTCTACTTTTTATGTCTATCTTCTCAACCCTAATAGTTAAGAGTTCATATTCATAGGCATGAATTCTAATACTATTAGAATTCTTACAAGGAATATTAATTCAAGTCAAATATTAGGAATTTAATACTAGGAAAATTCCAAACACTTTTCGTACTACAGAGGATGGTCTAAGAAATGCATTCAAAAACTTGGGTGCCCGTGTTGATGGTCAATCAGTCAGTGTTTGCAGCAGTGGTGGTAGTTGATTTCTTTTCTTAGTGAGTTTCCATTTTCTGTTTTGTTATATTTTTAGTTCATTTGGTGATGGATAAGCTAGCCAGCAGACCAAGAGGTTGTGGATTAGTCAGAATTGAAGAAAGCAATCGATGGAATGCACAGGAAGGTCTCAAAGCAATCCTTTTGTTCTGTCTGTTCCCAAATTTATTTTGGACTCTTCTGATGTAGCCCAAAAAGCACCTCAATGGTGCAGCCCAAAAAGCCACTCACCTTTTTACCAGCCCAGCCTACACAAGAATTTATCAAACAAATAAATCCAATGTTGGGAATGTTGTGGAGGAATAATGCTCAATGAAGTGACAAGTGCACCATTAAGGTGTCTTCCTGCATAAAAACAATTGCCAAAATATTGCCTATAAAAGGAGGAGACGTGAAGAGAAAAAGGAGAAGAATCTTTTTGCGAATAGAAATTGACAATTTCGAGAGAATGAGGAATTCTGAGAACAAATGGAATAAAAAATACAGTTTGGAGAGTAAATAAGACTTTGGCCTTTTTCAGCACCTGCACGCCCATTTTAAATCCATTTTCTGAATTTATTTTCACAACACAAATAGATAAACAAAGCAGGTGAATAATTTGATCATACGATTTTGGTGTCGTCTGTGGGAATTTGTACAAAAAACTGCTACAAAAAAAATGGAGCAAGGCGACAACAGTTTTCGATCTATCACCTATCAGTAACGATCAAACCTCAGAAATATTTTGGCACAGACTCAGAGAGCAACTCCGACTACTGACCCCTCAGATCAGCAAAATACTACCGATACAAATCTAACTAATCTAATATCTGATCTCATAAATGAGTTCAAGAACTAGATCTGAGAATTGATCTACCAATTCAGCAACCATGGGCCCTGCATATCCGCTACTCAAAGCCTTAGCCCAACAGATGTCCATCACCACAAGTAAAGCATTTTGTAAAAAAATTCAGCAAAACGTCGTTACCCTTGCACCTTCCACACTCGATAGGTTACCCAAGTACTCTGGGGAGACAAACCATTGGAAACATACAAAATCTTTTACACTGTAAATGGAAATGGTACATGTGATAGAAGCTACTGCGTGTAGGATCTTCATTCGAACATTGACTGATGCCGCTCAAAATTGATTTCTCTCACTACTTAAGGAATTTATTTGGAATTTTAGAGAATTAGTGAGCCAATTTTCTCAAGCCTTCGCAACACAACAACGGGTTAATCAAGCACTCGTACACCTGTTCAACCAAAGTACCAAAAAGAGTCACGCGAGCCCTACGTGATTATATATATATATATCAATTTAATCAAGCATGCACAACATCCCGGGGTTATCTCTCACTATGAAGGTTAACGCCCTTATTCACGGACTCCAGTACGATCCTCTTGCGGCAACTTTGATGGATGAACTCCTATTCACCCACGAAAAATTAGCCGACATCTGCGGAAAGCATATCTGGCTTGAAGAGATGGGAGGACCCCCTCAAACACTTCAGGAACAAAGGCGTCCGGATGAAGAACAAATAATCAAGCAACAAAATACCGTAAAAGAGATCGAGGAAACTGATAAATGAATAAAGTATACAAAGTACCACACATTCTGTATATCTCGCACGGAAATCCTAAGAGTTGTTGAAGAACTCTTAAATACAACCCGAGAAAAGAAGCATGGTGTAAAATGAAAAAATCTTGAACGTTATTGTCAGATTCACAAGGACTTTGGACATGCAATGGAGGAGTAATGGCACTTGAAAGATGAGTTGGAGTGATTGACTCACGAAGGACACCTGACTGAATGGGTAGCTTATGAACAAAACAATCCTGACGCGAGCCATCATAGTATATTGACCCGGGATGAGAATGGAAGGGATGA
Source organism: Pinguicula moranensis (assembly GCA_028565015.1). Classification (NCBI taxonomy): domain Eukaryota; kingdom Viridiplantae; phylum Streptophyta; class Magnoliopsida; order Lamiales; family Lentibulariaceae; genus Pinguicula; species Pinguicula moranensis. The sequence continues at coordinate 12,575 of JAOWBN010189248.1, read as the reverse complement.
AGACCTAAAGGAAAAAAATGTTGAATCCAACTTGAAATTTCATGACGCTAAGTAGATATGGAGGCACCAAGCAAAACCATGATAACAAAAATGGCGAATACCTTCAAAAAAAAAAGATTATTAGCATCCTATGTACACGTAACTATAAAGTCTACGGAGCGAATGCTCATGGAATAAATAATCCACATTATCCGAAGTTCATGCTCTTTAGCGGAGTGCATACACCACACACGCAAAAAAGGATGTTCACATAACACAAAAGAAAGCTTACTGAGCGCAAAAGGACGTTCACATAATGCAAAAAAAAGATGTTCACATAATGCAAACAAAAGGCATTCTCTGAATGCAACCTATCGATCTTCATGCTTTCTAAAGTTGAGATATTCAAAAACAGAAAGTCAATAGAAGGTGAGCCAAGCTCATAAAATAACTTATTTGTTCCAATATTTATTGATTTTCAGTGAAAGTCATCAAAGATTGAAGGAAATAAATTATCTATTCCAACACATCGAGGCTATAACCCCATTAAATATGCAAATCAGATCCAAAAATCAATTGACGACCCAAGTTATAAAGTTGGCTACACAGCCCACCTAACCTGGTCGGGCCCACAACTACATTATAGTAGTTGACTAAAAAATGCAGTCGAATTTTTTTCCAAAAATTGACCGAGGACGGAGTGAATAAGTGATGTAGCCTAAAAAGCAACCTAAATGGTACAGCCCAAAAACTCAGCCCAATCTTCACTTACCTTTTCACCAGGTCAACCCACACAAGAATTTTCCAAACCAAGAAATCCCATGTGAAAAAAATGTTGGGAATGATGTGGAAGGAAGAATGCCCAATGAAGTAACAAGTGCACCATTGAGGTGTTTTCCTCTCATGATAACAATTGCCAAAATATTGCCAATAAAAGGAAGAGACGTGAAGAGAAAAAGGAGAGGAATCTTTATAGGAATAGGGTTCATACAGACAATTTCGAGAGGAGGAATTCTGAGAACAAATAGAATAAAAAATACAGTATGGAGAGAAAACCAGACTTTGGCCTTTTTCAGCACTTGCACGCCCCCTTTAAATCCATTTTCTGAATTTATTTTCACAGCACAAATAGATAAACAAAGCATGTGAATAATCCGATCACACCATTTTCCTCTGCTGCTCGTTTAGGGCTCGTTTACATGACATGGTAATATTGTGCTTGTAGTTTCTGGACGGACTGGTTATCTTTGTGGAGATCGCAAAATCGAAAGCAGAGTTTCGGTTACGGTAGATAAGTTTCGGGGAGAAAGTTTCGCTTTGGAACAACCGATATATCTTACGTCCTCGTATCTCAAGGTAAGATAAGATACATACACTATTGGGCATTGATTTCATCCCTGGATCTTCTCTTGGTGTTGCCTTTCCTGGGTTTTTCATGCTCATTCTTGTTCTTTTCACCTTCCCGTGAAAACCCCAAATCACATAAAACAGCCCAACAAGAGAAGATAGTATGCGTCAAGTCAATAGATATTTCAAATACGGACCAAAATATTTCCTGCTGCTGCATATTGCATGCTACTCCATTAGTATGTATGTAGTGAAAACTAGGATGCTGCTTCTTGGTAAACCTCGCTGCTATCCCAATCCAGCACCTTATCAATGCACTTTGGATGGTGTCCTTGGCTCTAGCCCCACAAACGAAATCACTTTTCGCCTCGACACTACAATAAAACCGGAACAGCAAAATCAATCTTCGAACTGAATAGCAAGCAATCTGAGTATACACGGACATCCACATATTATGAGCAACTCATATCCACCGAGCTATAACCTCCCTCTTTTTTAATACTATTCTTCTCCATCATCATCCTAATTCTATCAGCATCAATCCATCTTCCCGCATCGGCATGCATACTGGATAGCAATACGTAAGGGCCAGAGTTTTCTGGCTCCAGTCTCATTAATGCTTCGGCTGCTACACTTGCCAACTCAATATTGTTGTGCACCCTACAAGCACCCAATAATGCTCCCCAGACAGCCTTATCTGGCTCCACTGGCATGTGATTAATGATATCTAAGGCCTCTTCAACCTTTCCACATCTCCCAACAACATCAACCAGAGAAGCAAAATGTTCAACTCTTGGTTCAATACCATAATCGCAAGTCATGGACCTAAAATATGATCTTCCTTCTCCTACCAAACCACCATGTGCACATGCACTCAAAACTGAGATAAATGTGATATAAGTTGGTGTCACCCTAAACAACTTCATTGACTCAAACAGTTCTAGGGAAACCTTTGCAAACCCATGAGATGCATATCCTCCTATCATAGCATTCCATGATATCACATCCTTCTGCAATGCATCATCAAAAACAGTCCTCGCTTCTTTAATTGCTCCACACCTTGCATACATAGTGATGAGTGAGTTATTCAATGGAATGTCTGGAATTATTGTCTTCATGACCATCTGATGAATTTGCATTCCCAGACGCTGTACTGCAGATTCAGCACAAATGCTGAGAAGCGAAGAGAGAGTATGTTTGTCGGGTTTCTCCCCTGCTGCTTGCATAGAGACAAATAGCTCGATTGCTTTCACAAAACCTGCATTTTTTTCGAATCCAGCTATCATGGTGTTCCATGAAACCCGATTCCTATGAGGCATTCTTTCAAAGAAGTCAAGTGCAAGTTCCATCTGTCCATCCTGTGCAAATCCTGAGATTATGGTATTCCAAGACAACGTATCCGGAGTACCCATCTCAGAGAAAAGTTTTCTTGCTGCATCCATATTGGAGACATTAACATAGCCACTGATCATTGTGTTCCAGGACACAATGTCCCGATCCTTCATCTGGTCAAAGAGCTCAGCTGCAGATGCCATATCCCCTGCTTTTTCATAGGTCATAATCATTGAATTCCACGAGACCACATTTTTTGCAGACCTTCTGTTTCTCCGATTTCCCCCAGTCATAGGTATCGCATCAAAAATGCGACGAGCATCCTTAACCCTTCCCTTCTGACCATAGCCTGCAATCAGAGTATTATAAGCATGAATCAAGTCCTCTTTCACGGGACATATTTTGCCATACTCAAATAAGACCTTTTCAGCCTCATCCAAATCATCATTTTTAATCAATCCAGAAACAAAGGCACTGATAGAAGCGGCATCTCGTCTCGGCATTTTCCTGAAAAGCTCAGAAGCTTTCGTTACATTACCATTGTCCATAAATCCCGTGATCATTGCATTCCAGGTAACCACATTTCTCTCAGGCGTACGCTTGAAAAGCGTGAAAGCATCATCAATCCTCCCATTCTTCGTATATCCACTAATCATGGTGTTCCAAGACACAGCATCCTGTTCAGGCATATTATCAAACAGGTATCTTCCTTCCTCTAGACGATGACAGGCCACATAACCTGAAAGCATTAAATTCCAGGAAATCACGTCCTTTTGGGGTATTTCATCAAATAACCTCCGGGCTTTGGCAATATCTCTGTTCTGCACGTAACCTCTGAGCATGGAGTTCCAGGTGACAGTATTTCTGCCGGGCATGCCATTGAAGAATGCCCTAGCATCTTCAAGTTTCCCATTTCGGATTAATTCGCTGATCTTTCTGTTTGCGGAATGGAACCCCGTCGTAACTTCCAGCACGTTGGTGTTCAATGTAGAAAATATGCGATTAATAAGAAGATTCCATTTTTTTCTGCCAAAAACTATTGAGCAACGTAGTGCCATATGTGCACAGTTGGGTAACAGAATTGAACAAAGGTGTACAATTGGGAAATCAGGGCCAAGGGTTGAAGATGAAGGGTACCAAATCGGGAAATTAGGGCATTTGATTTGCTTATCTAACTCTTTGTTTAACAAATTAAAATGATAAGATGTCTAAAAATAAAATATGACTTATTTTTAGCAAAGTTTTAGATTAACTTATATTTTATTCACTAATATAAAATTAAATATTCACAAAATAAGTTTATTTAATCATAAAATCACATAGTGACTTTGTTGGACAACAAAGTCATCCACATGACAAAATACACAACAAAGTCAGGAGAAGTGGCGGACAAACAAAGTAATTCAGGCATGCATTTGTAATAACGACTTTCTAGTTGTAAACCTCTATAAAAACGAGGCGAATGTGTCTAAAGAAGTAGCTTCAATAACAATATATAGCATTTCTTTCATTATATTCCCGTTTAGCATTTTATAATTTGGAATCATAACTAGTTTTTTAAATTCTAATAAACATTTCATCTCTGCCACTTTTGCCACGATTTCGGCGTCGTTACTGCTCCTCCAACGCCGGAACCGATCCCAAAACGTAGCCCGTCTCCTCCTCTATTAGATCTGCTCAACCCCATAATTTTTTTGGCTACCACGCGCCGTCGCCAAAAAACGTGACCTGCGGCAGTTTCCTCCATTTTCAGGCGCGTCTGGCGTCAGAATCATTGGAAACCACCGTTGTTGCGATCGTCGTAAGGATAACTTTCTGTACGTAGGTTGCAAGCCGCAACGCGCCGCCGCTGGAGAGGTGAAATTCAGAATTTTTATCTCAGGTCACCCGTTGCATCTGTGCAATTAGATTTTCGTAATTGTGTTCCGTTTAATGTATATTTGCGTTTTAATGGTTGAATTAGATTGTTTGTGTGTATGGAAACGGGTATTTGCGTAAATTTGGGAAATCCAATTAGACATTATTTGGAGTAATTGGATATGGAATTTAGTATATGCACTTGAATATGCATATGTGAAGATCTGCTGGTGATTAGATCTTGTTAGTGTGTCATATTCCTCCGAAAACTGTTGTTTCAATGGAGGATTAACATAGATTACTTTAGATGGCTCATTGCTTTTACTTTGAGTTTGCACTAGTTACTCATTGTGGATCTTGAAGTTGGTATTTGGAAGATCATTGAGTTGAAGTAGTTGTTTTAACAATGACGAGACAGTATGAGGATGAGGTGGAGAAGAGAATAGAGGCTTTGAGTAAGCTCAGTCCGGCAGGTTGAAAAGTCTTCAGCAAGCTTACACAGAGAAAAGCCCTGAAAATTGATGTTATACGACAAGAGACTCGTAGTTGCTTCAATTGGGGAGAAATAGGACACTTGATACAACCTTGTCTAGAGGTGGGCAGCAGGTGCAGAAAATCCGCGCCCGCCCACGCCCGCACGGGAAGTAGGCGGATGCGGTAAAAAATTTCTCTACCGCAATATTTCTTGGGCGGAACGCGGGTACCCATTTTTTGTTTTGCGGTACCCGCTTCCGCACCGCATAATTTTTATTTTTATTTATTTTTTATTTTTTATTTTTTTATTTTTTTTATTTTTATGCAAAGTGTGAGTTTATATGTTTGAATCAGTAAACGTTCTTTTTTTATTTAGAAATTTTTTCAACTCTTACGACAGAGAAGAAATCAAGAAAATGAAACCCTCGTTCGTGCCCAAACACCATATTGGGAACTAGTGCAATTTAATTCTATGTCCATTATTGGGTAAACATTACAATTGATCAGTAATTTTAATCATAAAAAATATGATTCACTTAAGCTAATAAGTGTTGATATACGCATTATTCTACTTCCAGTCTAATGTTTCTTTTGATATTGTGGCGTGGCAATTGGAAAACGGATATAATATGGTATTAACTATTTATATTTGGTTAAGATTTTGAAATTGTTATGAAATATTTTCTTTGGTAGTAGGTAAGATATTAGACTTTATTTGGTAATTGATCGATAAAATTCCATAAAATCGCACTATATATTTTTTAAAAATGTTTAGGTGTACTTATGCGGAATCCGTGAAGCTTGTTCACCGCACCACACCGCGAAAGTTCGCGGTTTACGCGAAATCCGCATCCACCCGCGAACTTTTGCGGTACGGTGCGGTGTGGTAACATACTCTTCGCGGGCGGTACGCCATACAAATTTTTTCTACAACAACTTTCGCGGGTGGTACGCGGTACAGGCTGTTTTGGCACCGCCCACACCGCTGTCCATGCCTAGTCTTGCCTGAAGCTATGTCGGGATAGAGATTTGTCTATAAGAGAATGGTTTGACCATCGAGATTTTAGTTGTGGAGGAAGGAGAATTGGTACTAGAAGCGATGGACAGGGAAACTATCACACCACCTCGACAATAGAGGAGACCGACCGAGAATTCCTCGAGGTCCTCGAACGGAGGTTGAAGACAATAGGGATCGGATACAAGGCTCAAGCCCTTGCCTCCTTTCTCTCTACTGGATCTTAAAATTGGATCATTGACTGTGGGGCTTCTAAACATGTGACAAGTGCTTCTAGGGAGTTCAGTTCGTATGCTCCCCTAGCAGTTTCGTTAAATATTAAGATCAGCCAGTGGTTGGTAAGGGTACAATGCGTTATACCAACACTATGACATTGTCCAAAGTGTTGCATGCTCCTTCCTTTCCAGTAAATCTGCTCTCTATTAATGCCATTGTTCATCAACTAAAATGTACTATTTTATTTGATATTCCTCATGTGATCTTCCGGGAGAAGACGACAGACAGAATTCTTGGGACTGGGACATGGCATAACGGCTTATGGTACATGGATAGAAAGGGTTTGGATTCATCCCTTTCAACCTTGGTCGAGACATCTCGAGAGAACAGACGTGCTGAGGAGAAAGTTTTACTTTATCATAGGCGATTGGGTCATCCTTCATTCTCAACTATAAGTCGATTATATTCCCATCTGTTTATGAAGGTTGAAAAAAATAGGAGCTCTTACATCAGCTCAGATAGCAGGAGCTCTTGTGTTTTTGAGTTAGTGCATTCGGATGTATATGGGCCATGTCCCACCACAGCAGTCAATGGATTTCGATACTTTGTGACTTTCATTGACGATTACTCTCGGGTTACCTGGCTATGTCTGATGAAGACGAAAAATGAGGTGTTTGGATGTTTTAAAGATTTCCATAAAAGCATTCAGACACAATATGGAGCAACAGTGAATGTATTAAGGTCAGATAATGGGACAGAATATATTAACAAGCAATTTGCAGAGTATCTGTCATTGCAGAGAATTCAATATCAAACTACATGTCCATATACACCAGAGCAAAACGGGGGGCAGAGAGGAAAAATCATCATCTTCTTGAAGTTGCTCGAAGCCTGATGATTGCTATGAATGTCCCTAAGTACCTATGGGATAAGCAGTGATGACAACCACTTTTTTTTATCAATAGGACGCCTTCACACGTGTTGAAATGGAGGTCCCCGTTTCAGATATGGAGAAAAATGACAACCACTTTTTTTTATCAATAGGACGCCTTCACACGTGTTGAAATGGAGGTCCCCGTTTAAGATATTCTTCGTTTGAGAATCTTCGACTGTGTGTTTTGTACAAGATAACAAACCAGGGATTGGAAAGTTAGATCTGAGGCTATGAAATATGTTTTTATTGGGTACTCTACTACTCAAAAGGGATATGTGTGTTCGTATCCAGTTGAAAGGAGACTGTTTTTAAGCATGGATGTCACGTGTCGGGAACATGAGTCGTACTCCCATTCAGTGTCCCCATTATTTGATGACTCGCCAGATTCGAGGGTATACGGTGAGAGGGGGAGAGTAGTAGTGATATGGGGGAACTAGTGATCGTACGAGTTAGAGATGTTCCTTACCCTTGCCCTAGTGTTGATCCGGTAGTAGAGGAAAATACTTGGGAAAATTTGAGTCATGTGTGGTCAGGAGGAGCCACCATCACGCCGCCACTTAGTGCTACCTGCTCCAGTCACAAGGTCCTTTCCTGCTTTGACTCTGGGGGCACCTTCATCTTCATCTCCATGTGCCACTACTCCTCCCACTAATATTTCTATTCCTCCTACTGATATTCTTATCCATGATATTACTATTAGGAGAACCACTCGCAGCAATACAGGGATTCCACCAAACAAATATGATTTTTCTCCTAATAGGTTTCATCCCCTATTGCTAATTATATCTCTTACTCCCATATACTTCCTAAACATGAAGGATTCATTGCATCTTTGGGCATTATCTCTATTCCTAAGTGTCGGAAGGTGGCTAAAGCAGACTCGAGATGGAAAGCGGCAATGATAGAGGAGTTTGAAGCTCTTACAAAGAATAAAACGTAGCGTCTTGTGCCACTACCACCCCACCTGGTAAGAATGTGGTTGGATGTAAGTGGGTGTTTACTGTGAAACAGAACCTTGAGGGCAAAGTGGAGCGCTATCAGACACGATTGGAGGCCAAAGGATACAGTTAGGTGTATGGGATTGATTACGATGAGACTTTTGCACCCATAAAAAAATGAGCACAGTTAGAACTATGGTCTCTGTAGCAGCAAATAAAGGGTGGAACTTGCATCAGCTCGATGTGAAAAATGAATTTTTCATGGTGATCTGGAAGAAGAGGTGTACATGGATATTCCTCCGGGATTTCGCACCAGTCAGATTGAGAGTAAGGTTTGCAAACTTGAAAAATTATTATATGGTTTGAAACAATCTCCTAGAGCTTGTTTTGACATGTTCAGGAAGGCCATGATTTGCATGGGCTATCAATAAGCCAATGCTGACCATAGTGTATTCTTCAGACATGATGGGAGTCACACCACAGTGCTAGCAGTATATGTGGATGACATGATTATTATTGGTGATGATGAGAGCGAGATTGCAAAATTGAAGGTGAGGCTGACAAGGAGTTTGAGGTAAAGAATTTGGGCCAGTTGAAGTATTTCCTTAGGATTGAGATAGCTTGTGGGCCCAATGAAATTATTCTATCTCAGCAAAAATATGTTCTAGATTTACTCCAGAAGACAAGTATGTTTGATTGCAAGCCTGAAAAAATGCCGATTGACCAAAGGCTGAAGTTGAGTGCAGAGGCAAGCAAGCCAGTTGATAGAAAGCAGTATCAAAGGTTGGTAGGTAGACTTATATACCTGAATCATACTCGACATGATATATCATTTACTGTGAGTATGGTTAGTAGATATATGCATAATCCTAGAAAGGGTCACATGGATGCAGTGCATCAAATATTAAGATACTTAAAGAGTACACCAGGAAAAGGGTTGATCTTCAGAAATAATGGATATCTGAATATCGAGGGATATTGCGACTCGGACTGGGCTAGATGTGTTGATGATAAAAAATCAACATCCGATTATTGCATGTTTGTAGGAGATAATCTATTCTCCCGACAGAGTAAGAAACAGACAGTAGTGGCTCGTTCTACAGTTGAGGCAGAATACAGAACCATGGCCTTAAGCGCTGCTGAAATGATTTGGTTAAGATCAATACTCATGGAACTCAGGATGAATCCAGATCCAAAATTAAAATTGTGGTGTGATAATAAAGCAGCTATTAGCATTGCCAACAATCTAGTACAACATGATAGAACCAAGCACGTGGAAATTGATAGGTTTTTCTTCAAAGAAAAATTAAATAGCAGGTTGTTGGAATTGAGTACATAATCACCAATGAACAAGTTGCTGATGTGTTGACTAAAGGTTTTAGTTCTATAGATCTCGAGAGACATTGTACCAAGATGGACTTAGTTGATATTTTTCGCCCATCTTAAGGGGGTGTTGGACAACAAAGTCATCTACATGACAGAATACATAACAAAGTCAAGAGAAGTGATGTTGGACAACATAGTCAAGAGAAGTGGCAGACAAAGTTGCAGATAAGGAAAAGTAACTAACAAAGTAATACAGGCGTGCATTTATATTAATGGCTTTGTAGTTGTAAACCTCTATAAAATGAGGCGAATGTATCAGAAGAAGTAGATTCAATGACAATATATAGTGTTTCTTTCGTTATATCCCCGTTTAGCATTTTACAATTGACTTTATCTGATTAAAAATTTCATACAGGAATTAAAATTTATTTCTAGCTGCCATGTTGAAAACATTAGAAGGGGAAATTGAAAATGTTAGCAACTTTTATGCCAAGAAAAAACCCGACCGTTCACCTTTTAACACTAAACTAAATCCAACTTCTCTTTACTTCTTTGTAGGGGTGAATAACGGAAAGTAGAATTGACAAAATTTCGTTATCGTTGTCGTTACCGTTATCGTTAAAGGCGGTAATAGTGATAATGGTAACAATAGATGATATGTTTTTCGATTCTGCTAAAATAACGATAACAATTTATGACCATTTTTTAGCAGAAATTCCGCTATTTCCGCTAAAAAAATGCACGTTTTACTTAAAAAAAATAAAATAAAAAAACACATTTTATTGTGACTTGTGCGTCTTCAGCTATCAGTCCTCACTAATATTTCAATTTTCCCTTTTACTTTTAGATTTCACATTTCACTTACCCTAGCTGCCGCCACGAGTTGTTCTCTTCTTCTTCCACCGCGACTTGTGAGCTTCTCTATAGGCTACAATCATCTATCTTCAATCTTCTCTACAGACTACTCTCATCGTCTGTCTTCTCTGAGGAAGAAGCCTCTGCCCTCTCAGCCCCGCCGCAATTGATTACCGATGACTATTTGATCCGCTGAAGCTGAAAGAATGGGATGGGTTGCGAAAGGGAACAATAGTTTAATTCGACTCTTTTTATTGATGGAATATGTAACCCTTATTAACAAGAATTGTATTGACGGAATTAGCGAAATTCCACTTCCATTACCACTAAGGTAGCGGAATAGCAGTAACGGAATAGTGAATAGCGGTAACAAAATCGAAACTTTTATCCGCTATCTTAACAGTAATAAATGAGGTCATTCCGCTACAATTATTACCGTTATCCACCCCTAGTTCTATGATCTAACCTTACTTGATGCAAAATTTGTTTTATTGCAAACCCAACTAAATCCATCTACAGTTGCAAAATGAAATACCCAATCAAAATGATCAGTTCCAGAAGTCATTTGTGACCACTTGATTCTCAAAACCCCACGATTTGCATTCGTGGCTTCATCATCCTAATTAAATTCTATGGATTTTACAAACTTTTGTAGTAGCACCCACAAACTAGAAAATACAAAACAAACTTCAAGCTTGAGCATGATTGAGATCATTGCTCATGGAGACATAGGCCCTGTTTTGCGCAGCCTTCTAAAAATTATAATCAAATTATAAGCACCTTCCCGCCAAAAAATAACTCTTCATTTTTTCAAAAAAAGTTCTTATAATCCAATTATAAGCATAAGAGGGTCTGCGCAAAACACCCCCATAGTATGTTGTGATAATAACTATTCAGCATATTCCTAAAAAAAGTCAAATCTACTTCCAAAAAAAATCAAGAACACAACAACCTCAAGTCCCAAAATGTTATCCATTGGTCCTAAAAGTACACAGAATGTGACGGTCTTTCTGAGCTTCTGGACAGACCATAGCATAATTGGATCATTGGCATGTGATATATCGCACGAAAAAGGCAAGGAATAGTGTGAAATGATCATTATATCCCGTATTAATTTCCGTGCCGTATTCAACACAGAGGTATAATAGTTATTTTACACTATTCCTTATTTTTTCCGTATAAACTTTGGTGCGCTATATCATTTCACTTGGCATTATGATCAAAACGACTTATATTTGACCGTTATTTGGAGTGCAAAAAATGTCCTTTTATACCTTTCATGGCCTAAATCTTGAGAAATACTATAGCGCACGAATGCACGAAACAGGGGCAAAACATGACCGTTATTTGCCCCTGTTTCGTGCGTTTCGTGCGTTTCGTGCGGTGCACATTCGTGCGGTGCAGTTTCTATCTCAACTAACAACAGTTCAGATAATTTGAAGTCAACTTTCGACCTCACCAAAACACAGTAAATAATCTGAAGTCAACTTAAAGACCAAAACTTATTTTCCTCCACAAAACACAAAGACAGCCCCTCTTACCTACTACTACCAGTAAGTTTCAACTTACACCTTTGTTTTCTTATCACTCTTGCAAGTTGCAACCATTTTGAACAGTATCTCTCTCTTTACTCTCTTTTTATATTTCTTTGCTCCTTTCCTCTTGGGATTGAAATCCATTTGCTTGGTTACTTTGTAGCCTCTTCCCCTACAGTTTCCGGGTAAGCAAAACTTTGCTACAGTTTGTTTCAGCCATTATCTGCTGGGGGTTTGATGAAAAAGAAAACTTTAGTCTGTTGAATCTTTCGTGAAATAGTAGTTTGAAGGTGGGTTCCCCTTAGAACACGAATGTAAATAATATAGTGTTATATGAACCTTGTTTTTTTAGCCTTCTTTCAGAATATCAACTTTGCAAGTATGTCAAGTTGTAATTTCTAACTCTTTTCTGATTCTTCTTTTGGAACTTGAAGATTATTTCATGGCTTCGTAATTGGGATTTCTCTTTTTCCAACTTCTGCAGCGAGGAAAGGTGAAAATGGCACAAATCTTGGCTCCTTCTGCGCAATGGCAGATGAAAATTTCCAAGAACTCAACAGATGCAAGCCCGTTGACTTCTAATATGTGGAGCTCTGTTGTTCTGAAACAGGGCAAGAAGAAAGGGGTAGTCAGAAGCTCGGCCAAGTTAAGAGTTTTTGCAGTTAAATCAGGAGACAGCTCCATCAACCGCCTTGAACAGCTGCTCAACTTGGACGTAACTCCTGTTACTGACAAGATTATTGCAGAATATATTTGGTATATGTTCC
>JAOWBN010189237.1:0-15959 GCA_028565015.1 Pinguicula moranensis | reverse complement strand
ACTTTGGCTATGGCACCGTCGACTGGGACATCCCTCACATGGTTATCTCAAAATGTTATTCCCTAATTTATTTCGAAAGCAGAACACTATTTCTTGTGATACTTGTTGCCTAGCTAAGAGTCAAAGACAATCATTTCGCTCCTCGGCCTCTCGGACCAAGGAATTATTTTCAATAGTCCATTCTGATGTTTGGGGTCCAGCTCCCATATCTAGCACTCGTGATTTTCGATATTTTCTACTCTTTATAGATGGTTGCTCTCGAATGACGTGGGTATATTTTCTTAAAAATAAATCTGAAGTATTCAATCGGTTTGTTAATTTTTATACTTTGTTTGGTACCCTATTCCAGAAAAAAAATTCGAGTCCTTCGATCTGATAACGGAGGGAATATGTCAATCACTCTATGAGCACATTTTTTTGACAGCAGGGTCTCATCCATCAGACCACCTGCTCACATACACCAGAATAAAATGGAGTGGCTGAGAGAAAAAATAGAATCATCCTAGAAATCACTCGAGCCCTTATGATTGAGTCTCAAATACCTAAGAATCTCTGGTCTGAAGCTGTAGCCACTACTATCTATTTAATTAACCGTCTTCCTACAAAGATTTTTGAACATAAGACACCTCTTCATATCCTCTCTACCCTTGCTAAAGTTCCTTCATCCTTGTCATTACAACCCAGAATTTTTGGATGCTCGGTCTTCGTCCACATATCAAAACTTGATCAAACTAAACTTGATCAAGTGTGTCTTTGTAGGATATGGTGTTCACAAAAAGGGATATAAATGCCTCGATCCAAATACTGGTCATATGTATACCACCATGAATTGCAACTTTCTCGAAACAGAATACTACTATGTCACCCAATCCATTGGTCCGGGGGAGAAGGGTAACCATGATCCAATGAATTGGTTGATTAGTCCTGAATTCGGTCTGCTGCACCACTCTGATGATACTGTATCTGCACCTATCCATATAGAACATGACTCACTGCCAGAAGATCACCCAGTGGCCTCCTCGTCTGAAGATCCTAAGGTAACTCAACCATCCCAAGAACCTCATTCTGATAATACTTCCGCTACCGTTTACTCTGATACAGCCACAGGAACAAGGGTGGAGGAATCACAGAGCAGATATACTTTACCTCCCAGGAGTACTCGAGGGATACCTCTCAAAAGGTATATACCAGAGTATGAGCCACGAGCGTCAAAATATCCAGTGGCTAATCTAGTCAGGGGGAGACAATCAGACAGTACTGAGATACCAAGGACAGTCGAGGAAGCTCAACAGGTACGAGAATGGGTATGTGCTATGGAAACTGAGATGCTAGCTCTGGAAAAAAAATGATACTTGGGAAAAGTGTGATCTACCCATGGGAAAACGTCTCGTAGGATGCAAGTGGGTGTTCACAATAAAATATAATTCTGATGGAACCATTGAACGACATAAGGTAGGACTAGTGGCTAAAGGATATATACAGACTTATGGAATCGACTGCTCTGAGACATTTTCTCCTTTCGCAAAAATTGATACCATACGAGTCTTGTTCTCAGTTGCTGCAAATCTAGATTGACCACTTCGCCAATTTGATGTCAAAAATGCGTTCCTTCATGGAGATCTCAGAGAAGAAGTATACATGGCAGCTCCACCAGGTTTCTCAGCAAATTTCCAGAATAATGAAGTGTGCGGACTAAAAAAGACCATGTATGGACTGAAACAGTCCCCGAGAGCATGGTTTGGACGATTACACTAGCGATGAAGAAATATGGATATAAACAGAGCAACTCGGACCACACCCTGTTTCTAAAAAGAAATGGAAAGATGATGACCTGTCTGATCATTTATGTGGATGAAATGATTATAACAGGAGATGACACTATATAAATGGCATCTCTTTGAGAAAATTTGTTCAGAGGATTTGAGATGAAAGATCTAGGAGAACTAAAATACTTCTTGGGTAAAGAAGTTCAAAGATCACAAAAAGGAATTTTCATATCACAGAAAAAATATATTCTTGATCTACTTGCAGAAACAGGGCTTATGGATTGCAAGCCAGCTGACACTCCAGCTATGGTAAATCACAAACTTCAGATGATTGAAGGAGCTTCTCTCGCTGACAAAGAAAGGTACCAACGTCTAGTAGGAAAATTGATCTATCTAGCTCACACTAGACCAGACATAGCCTATGCGGTTGGAGTTGTGAGTCAGTTCATGCACAGTCCACAAGAAGATCGCATGGATGCAACACTAAGGATTATCCGCTATCTGAAAGGAACACCAGGAAAAGGGATAAACTTCAAAAAAAATAAGCACCTGGACATTTTGGGATATACAGATGCTGATTGGACTGGAAATCCAATTGACCGAAGATCTACAATAGGGTATTTTATGCTCGTAGGAGGGAATCTTGTGACTCGGAGAAGTTAAAAACAGAAGGTTGTAGCACTATCAAGTGCAGAAGCTGAATTCCGAGGGGTTGTTCGGGACTAACCGAAATTATATGGCTAAAGAAACTATTGGCTGAAATAGGACGACCAATGTCCGGAGCTTGCCCATTGAGATGTGATAATAAGGCTGCAATTAGTACATCAGAAAACCCGGTACAACACGACCGAACTAAACATGTTGAGATCGATCGACATTTCATAAAAGGAAAAAATTGATGAGAAAATTGTGAGTCTGCCATTCGTCAGATCTGAAGATCAACTTGCAGACATTCTGACCAAAGCAGTGTCAAGTCAAGCATTCTTCAAAACACTATCCAAGTTTGGAATTGAAGACACTCCAATCCAACTTGAGGGAAGTGTTGAAAGACAGTGAAAACAATAAATGCCAAGATCACCATAAATGCCAAAGATCAAACCTTCTCTACAAAATCCGCGATCATTCGACTCAATTCGGCTAAACACTGTTTATCCAATAGTTCAACAAGGGAATATTCTACCTATTTAAAGTGTTGTAAATTATACAAATCAGAGAAATAGATTAAGGTTTTTGATCCTATACTCAAACCAATCACATCATCGTCTTCGCCGCCGAAGCCGCAATCAGTCAATGGCTCAAGGAAAATTCATGTTTGTCGTACTATAAAGGAATTAATTGGGACGGCCAGCCACAGCCAGGTCGGTTCAGCCGCTCGATTCACCCCCGATTTGGATGGATTTAACTCATTCGAGACTCTGATTTCGTGTTAAATTTTCTTGGTTTGCTTCGCCTAGGCTCTCTCTTCATTCTTTGATTTCTTGCTTCTTGTGCTGCTGCAGTTCGTGAGTGAGATCCACTTTGTTATCATCACCTTTGTTGGACGGATCTCAGATATAGTTGTACTTAAACACAAATAATCGATTAGTAAACTTCTTGCAAATTTAGACTATAAGGAATGCGAGAAAGATCAATTACACTGGATCTAAGTCCCATGGTTCACCGGCTCCTTAGATACCGGTTACCTCCACGTTGAGCCTCGAAAGAGTGCTCACTGCTCTGTTATTTCACGGATCTCACAAATAGCGAAGGGTTTACAAGAGCTTTTACAAGAATCTCAATAGATTCAATCTAACACGAAAGCTAAACGGTTCGAGAACCTCTGTTCTCGATCAACAAAAAATGAACCAAAAGATTCGACTGAATGTAATAAGCTAATCTAGTGTACGAATACTTGATATCCAACAAATATCCTAAACTATATCACACATGGTGCGAGAATTGTACAGATTTGTACTCGTCGCCATTGAAGCGTCTCGGAGCTTTTGGGACTAGGGTTTGTCGTTTGAGATGTTCGAAGTGAACAAATGGAGTAAATGAGGCGTCACACGGTTAGATTTTGGGGTCGACCGTTCGATTCTTCAATGGATTGTACGGTTTGGATGAGATCTGCGAAGAAAGTTCACGTGACACTTGTAGCATGGATGGCAGTTGGATCTACTCGATCCAACGGTTGTCGTCCGGGGTCAGAACTGACCTTTTACAAGTTTAATAAGGGGCAGATGAGGTATTTTACAATCTCACACAAACACTTCACAGAGCCTTACATTACGATACCATCTGTCTTCCAATAATAGTAGTTTCGATCCATTCCCTAACCTCCTCGTGATATCTATCCAAAACCATCTTCTTAGAAGAAAACTTGTCAAGAGTTGTTTTCACTAGGTAGATTCATGGCTGATTTGAGTTCCTAGGTTTTCTAGATACAACGCTCTTCTGAAGCCCCTTCATATTTGTAGATTAGTAACAAAATCCAACTACCCCTATCTCCTGGAAGCAACTTCCATCCCAATTTGTAGATTGGGAAAGGTTGCATGACTGTGGCTTGCCCGGTCGAACGGGTAGGTCCCTGTGGACTAGTCGACAAATAGTCGGATACCACTGTTTATCTTAAAAAAAAAAATCATTGAAGCTATCAATTCAATAAATCCCAATCCTCCATTTGATGGTTGCTATTTTACTTGAGGCTATGTTATCCAATATATTATCCTTTTTATTGTTAACGTACCTCCCCATGGAAAATTGCTCTACAGTGGTGTTAATTCTGCAAATACAACTATAGGTGCTTTGAACATTGAAAGATGATAGTCTTGCAGATGTATAAGAACATTCTTTACTAAAATTATTATTCCACCAAAATAGATGAAATGCATTTCCTATCTAGAAAATCATTTTTGCACCTTTTGAATCACTTGCTCCAAAGCAGCGTTTCTAAGCATATTGTCACTTAAAGGCAAGCCTAGATAAGTTGTAGGTAGGTGTTCAACTTGATAATTTAGTTCATGTGCGTACTGTCCCCGTAAATCAGAGTCAATATTTACCCCCATTATCAAACTTTTGTTGAAATTGATTCTCAATCCAGTCATTTTATCTAAACATCTTAATATCGCCTTTGTAGTTATAATATCTGATCAACTTTCATCCCCAAAAGATGATTATATGATTTGCATAGTGTAGAGCCATGACCGAAGGTGACATAAATCTAAACCCTGGTAGTAATCATTGTTGCCTGCGCAAAACACCGCCCCTTCTTTTAAATACTTGCGCAAAACACCGCCCCTTCTAAAAATAAGAAAAACTAGTAGAAGTAGTAATAAAAAAAGTAGAAGAAACCCTAAACCTAAACCCTAAAATAGTACCTTAATTTCCTTGTTGGTTATCCATTCAAAGGTGAATGCTTCTGTTGGTTATCCATTTACCATAATAGATGCACTGACATGTGTAACGCATCTTTTCACCCAGCTAATCAATTTCTCAGAGAAACCAATCAAATTCATTATTTCAAAGAGGTCTGACCAGCTAATGGAGTCAAACACTCTTTTAAAATCTATCTTGAACATAGTTGAAGGTACCCTTATTTTTTTGGCAAGATGAATAACCTCATGGGTGCATAGCGATGCTTCACCAATATACCTCCCTTTCACAAAACCTGTTTGGTTATCTGAGATTAGAGATCCTAAAACTTGACTGATTCTATAAGATAAGAGCTTTGCTAACATCTCGTAGTCATTTCCAATAAGTGATGGCCTGTAATCTCTGGTTTAGTTGAATTATCCACCTTTGATTGCAAAGATATAAATGAACAACAGCCCCTTGGCAACTATTGTCTGATGGAATTCTTGGAAAAAATCAATGAAATCCTTTTTGATGGCAGGCAAAACCATCAGGAAGCTTTAGTACCTTTACACATCCAGATGCCATCCTTAATTTCTTCCCCGGTGAATGGTGCTATCAACAACATATGTGAGTCTTTTGTCCAATGTAAATTTAATATGGAAAATGCTTTATTGATGGGGCACTTCAAATCGTTTCTATAAGAAATTTTTGAACCCCTCCTTAACTCCTCCCACTGTTTCCATCAACTAACCATTGACAGAGAGGCATGTTATGGAATTTATCCTTATGTTTCCATTAACTCTAGCATGAAAATACTTTTAGTATCACCTTCTCTTATCCACTTTGATCTTGGCTGTTGGAAGATCATAGCATCTTTATTGTTTTGCAAGGTTTGTAACAACTCCAATCTTTCCTTTTTTTTTCCTCCAAATTTTTAGCATCAATCAGGTTTAGATGTCAACAGGTCATCATAATTATGTATATGTTGAATTGGCTCTTGTATCTTGCTATCTATGCATAGGCCAGACAACTAAACTGTGTCAACCAGTCCCAAAACATAAACACAAACTGTCTAATCTTTTACTTATGAGTACATCATAAGTGTAAATTGGGCGTGAACTAAAGCCACGAGGAGAAATACACATGTTTAATGACTACAATTCTGTCTTTAGAATGGCCCCCACATATTAAGTGGGTGTTTTGCGCAGATCTTCTTATGCTTATAATTGGATTATAAGAACTTTTTTTTGAAAAAATGAAGAGTTAATTTTGAAAAAAAAGGTTCTTATAATCCAATTATAATTTTAAGAAGGCTGCGCAAAATAGGGCATAAGGCCTTACACTTTTCAGAGTTATGCTTTGAAAGAAACTATATTCATTGCTTAAATGGCTGCTTCTAGTTTAAAGGGATTTTGCTTCTAGATGCATGCTTACTATTAGGAAAGTTGTTAAGGATCATTGATGGATTCAATTTCTTATAACTCCAACTAAATATGCACCAAATATGGTAAGAGAATTTTATTCTAACTTGGCTATAATGAATGACTTCAAAGTATACGTTAGAGGGATTTGGGTGCCGTTTAGCCCAACGAAGATAAAAATCAGATTCACAATCTTGTGTGCCTAAGTGAAGATGAATTCTTGAAGTTCAATGGGGTGTACCCTGATCTAGCTGATGTGAGTGAATATTTATGTTCTCCAGGAATGACCTGGAAGATGTCTACTTGAAACAAACCGATTGAATGGGGAGTTAACAATTCAGATTGTCGTTACACTATTCTCATATGGCACTTATTCATATGCACAAGGATGATGCCAACTACCAACACTGGGGACATCAAGTTGAAGAGACTGTTGCTCATATATGCCATTGAAATTGGTCGCAACATTGGTGTAGGGAAGGTGATTTATAAGGACATTATGGAGAGTCTGTCTGCCTTAGAGAAGCGCTCCAATTCATTGCACTTCCCTTCCTTGACAACCACGATGTGTCTAAAGGCTGGGATAGCCTTGGCTGAGGACGAGAAGTTCTTTCCCCCTACTCTGGATATCACTCCTACTCTGATAAGCAAGTTGGCCGCTTACTCTGCCGCCGATCACCCAATACTGAAGTCACCTCAGCGAAACCTATTGCGCCTACCACCTACAAGTCCAAAGGTAAAGCCAAAATGGCAACTCCTATTCCTCCTATGCGGGTACACACTCCTGGACATAAGCTCAAAAAGCCTGCACCAGCCATGCCTCCAGCAGTTGTTGCTCCAAATTTGAACCATTGAGAGACCTTTGTGGACCACTCTCATCGTTGTATCTCTGCAGTCTACACAAATTTTGTGCTGATGTCCACAATGAAAGGTGTTCAGTTTCCTATCAACCACTACCACCCCCACTGACCTTTACTCCATCTGCACCACCAAGCGAGGCAGCTACTGGGACTGATGATGAAGAAAAAGAGGAAGATAAGGAGGAGGAAGAAGAGGAGGAGGAGGAGGAGGAGGATGCACAGATTGGTGGGATCAAACTCTGAATGAAGCATGCCTTTGCCTGCCTTTTCGAGGAGTATTGCTTGAACTCAAATTTTCTTTATTCATTGGGGGCATTGTATGATAAGTTTTGGGATGAGTGGTGTTGACTGATTTGTTGAACCTTGAACCTTGCACTTTTATTTTTGTTGTTGCTGATCTTTTGAACCTCGTATGTTTGATCTGTGTGGTACAGTATTACATGCTTCTGCCTATGTTACTTCTGTTGTATGGCGTAGCTATTGTTCTTTTTGCCTTTAGGGTCATTACCATACTTTGGAAGAAACAACAACTTGTAATACATAAGAGAAATGGACCAACGACTGGGGGAAGTGATTTCAGGAAGAAAATTTTATCTTGGGGAAGGTATCTGACTTCAAGGTAAGATTGATAGAAAAATCCAAACACTTTTCTTCAGTTCAAGTGATGGATATGAAAAAACAAAAGCACCACAAAAAAAAAGCCAAAAAACAAAAAGAAAAAGAAAAGAAATTATATCATGTATCTCGAAGGATAGATAAGCAAATTCTTTTGTGCACTCAAAGATAGAATTAGTTGACCCAAAAAAAAAGAGCATTTTGATGTACATAGTACTCTTGTATTGTCAGTTATGTAAATACCTTGGATCTAATGTATGACTCAGATGGAAAAATATATATATCGGTTTACAAAATAATATCTATCCCAATCGCTAATTGTCTTGACATGGCAAAAAACGAAAGAGATTAAAAATTAAACTGAAAGAAAAGTTAGAATGAAAAATCTGTAAGTTTAAATTTGAAAAAGGAAACCAAGCGTGAAAGTGAGAATACCCCCCACAGTTCTGGCCGTGGTTGACACCTCTATGTATGAAGTAACAAAAAAGTTGGTAATTCCTGAAAGCATAAGAAGTTGCACTTGTACATACATGACTCGGAGTTAGGTGTCCACCTTTCCACACACATCCTCACTATGCATTCAATTTTTTTTTTAGATTTGTTTATTCGAGGACAAGCAATGATTCAAGGTTTGGGAATGTTGATGAGCCGATTTTATACCTAATAAATGTTGAATATTTGAGTCTGATTTGGCTCAATAAGGATGATGGGACACGCCTTTTATACCTGCTTTCCTTCCTTTTGCAAAAATTTTTCAATAATTGTTTTTTGAGAGAAAAGGAAGAGAAATAGCTCAAAAGCAAAGTTTTTGCCTCAATTATCCAATGTGTGACACCAGCTTCTGATCAAATAACCATGCAAGGTGATACGTACACACATCTTCGCATGCCACATTTTGTAAGCGGAAAAATGTTACCCATGCACTGTCTTGAAGCTTCCACAAGAAACTTCCAAAGTGGTCTAAAAGGCAAAAACCAACACAAAGAGAGCAGGGCGCACGGGAGCTGGTTTATTCAAAGAAAAAGGGTTTTGAGTTACCATCCTGGAGCTCTTGCTCAAGGGAGAATTGATCCGATTCTCTATTTATCTTGTGATGAACTCAATATTGTGTGTTAGTAGAATGGCTCATGCCTTAAGCATGAGCTAAACTGTTAAATCAAAATGCACAATGTAATGCTTGAAGAATTCGGGGAGATTATTGAATGTTTACCATGTTTTAGTTGTCTTTACGGTGTTTTGATCTTGTTGTTCTTCATCCTCATCTATTTATGCCCGATCAATGTGAGTAGATGCACTAAGCATACTGGGAGGTCGAGAGACACAAGTTATTCTATGCATAGTAAGGTCCACATCGGTTGTTATAGTATGAGAATGCCGATAAAATCGGTGCTACCATGTGAGGATCACTTTAGAGTAATGTCTCTAGTTTATTTTTATGTGACATTGAGATATGCTCATCTATAAATCAGAGAAGGACGCCTGTAACTCGAGAAAAATAAGAGTCTATTATAGGTGGATCTAGTAGATACAATATGATAATTGATCCATGACCAATCATATTATAATTCTACTTGAGGAACTCGAGTGGTGAAGTTGCACTCCCTCTGGATGTCTCCAACCTCTATACTTGATTTATCTTCATCCCACTGCACTTTAATCATCTTTGTTCATCGCCTAATTTGTAGCTTGATGACTAGATTAGTATCAACTTCAACTCAGCTTTATTCAGTTCAAATTGCACGAAACTTGTGAATGTTAGTTATTGTTTATCCCAATCCTTATGGTTTGACATCCTTATCATCACTACATTCTTGTGCGACTTGTTCATTTGCATGAAAAGTGCAACAAGTTTGTGTCCTATCACAGTGGTGTTGGAGTACATGTCACATGAAGACAACCTACAACACAACACAACACCCAAGGAGGTGCCAAACCCCAAGCTTGCACCAAAATCAAGAAAGAAGACAAAATCATTAGAGGATATAGCCGTTGACACCATTTCTATCAAAAAAAAATTGTAATGAACTTGTAATCCCATCTTCATCTTCTTCAATCAATGAAAATAATGTATTTCCTCTAAAATTCCATAACCAAGTTTGAATTCAAACTTGGTTGTCAGTTACCATGGTGCACATGCCGATGGTGTGTCTGGCATCGCTACCGGAGAAGAGACAGGCGCATTGTTAGGGGCGCGGGGCGCACCGAGACGATCAGGATAAAATCCGGGGTGCAGGGGAACGAGGCGATGAGGCGCACGCCTCACGTTGAGGCGCAACTTTTTAATATTTAAAAATTAAAATTAAATTGTTCATTCAAAATCAATATATACTTACTTTTTTTATGGGATCATCCAATCAAAATCAATATATACTTACATTTTTATGTTATCATCAAATCAAAATCAATATAAACAACTCATTTACACAAAATAAAATATTTATATTTTGTAAAAGTCTTGGTCATTGAAACCATCATTAATCAATGATCATGCAAATAAAATGTTTTTAAATAAATAAACAATCAATAATCATTTTTATCATATCTCCATTTATGAGTATTTCGTTTTCTCCTTTATTATGGCCGATCAAATCAGTATCTTCATCCTCATCAACATCAACATCCACCACATCTTCATCCACAAGATGTAGGCGATGAATATTAGAGTTTGAACCTTTCTTCATTCTATTTGTGTTAGCACTAGTACGGTACAAGAGTTCCAATACATTCCGTCTTCTGAGGGATTCCATTTATTTTATTGGACTTGTACAAAACATTTACTATTAGAAGTGTTAAAATGAAAATGCCTTCTTGCTAATGCTATTGAGAAAGGCTATTCCTTCCACGAACGAGTCTAGGTGATAAGAATGAATATATAATTTATATTATGATTGACCATGTATTGAAAAAAAATATTCACTTCCGAATTTATGCTAAAAGTAGGTGGTTAAACCTGCTCCAGCTACGAGGTGAACCTTAGGATCAATATTATTAGGACCGCTTCCAGCTAGTGTAGCTCCACTTATTTTAAACACAACTCTTCGCCACCTGAGGGTATTCAAGGTTTTTGATTTTGCACTGTTAATCTAACAAGCAGGACTATTGGTAATTCCCTAGCCTGCCAAAAAACCAAGTCACCATGAGCACACAAAATTACTAAAGCAAATATGTGCATTGTATATTCATGGCTGTGACAGGGTCTCACTCCAAAAGACAATGAGAGTGAAGTGAACTTATATACGAGTTACAAGATGATCAGATCTTTGAGCGTGGCTGATGAAGATGTTCGACGTATTTGAGGCCCAAGACGCATTTGGAGGGTAGCATGGCTAATCCAAAAGAGTCTTAATCCCTGAAGGAGTCTCAATCCCGGAAGGATTCTTAACCCCAGAGAGAGTCCTAATCAAACAAAAAGTTCTAACTCGACAAGGAATCCTATTCCAACAAAGAGTCTTAATCCAAGAAGGAGTCCTAACCCCGGAAGGAGTTTTAACCCGACAAGGAATTCCATTTCAATAAGGAGTCCTAATCAACCAAGGAGTCCTAATCTAACAAGGAGTCCTAGACGAGTAAGGAGTCTGAACTTGATGATCCAAGGAATCTGGGCTCGAGAAGAAGGAAATGGGCCCCAAGGCCCATTTATGCTTAGTGGACCCCATTGCCCACTTGAAATGGCCCGGCCCATTACCATGAACCAATTCATGGCCCAAGAAGCAAGCCCAAATGAATAGTGCACGTTTTTTTGGTGGTTTGTGGAGTCCAATGACAAGTGGAAACAATACCAAGTACAAGGATTTAATGGATAAGGAAGTTTCTCCTCAAAACTTATCCAAAAGGATTCCAAACTTATCCAAAGACACTTTGTCTTTATCCAAATAATTAGATAAGGTTATTGCTTTATTTGTTCTTATCTAAACTAGGTTTGTTCTTATCTAAACTAGGTTTGTTCATTTCTAAACTAGGTTTGTTCCTATCAAATAGAAAACATTTTTGAGGTTATTAGGACACTTAGAATTTATCCTCTACTCCTATATAAAGAGGATGAACACCCCATGTAAAAAAATCAACAAGTTTTATGAAATTTTACGTTTTTACGTATTGTAAGATTGTATTCTCTTTTGGTTTTAAACCTTCGTCGACTTATCTTTTCTCTTCGAGTCAAGTGGCATCATTTTCAAAGAACTTATCCTTAATTCTTGGTTGATACATTGGTTATCTTCAGAGGTTATTCGGTGGCGTTCTCAGTTATAATTTTTGTGACTTCTCGTTGGTTGACACAAGTTGTCTTCAGGCGAAAGCACAACTAATTCGTCCTTTTTAGATCTTGTTTTTTGAATCTTGAATTGATGTGGGATTTTGCCACAAGTTCGGCAAGAATTCATATCATTTGGTATCAGAGCGAGGTTTAGGACGTTTTTGCTCTATCAATCAACGTTCAGGTTGCTTAGCTCATTGTAACTTCGAGGCCGAATGTTTGATAGTCTATCCTTAATTTTTTATTTTTTTTTCTTCAATTTTGAGTTGTAACCCTGCTGGTTCTTTAAAAAAAACTCGAAATATGGTGTAGAGTTCCAGATATTCCTGGGCCAAACCTAGATAAACCATTTGCTGCTTTATTATCAGCTCCTTTCTTATATTGCACAGTATAATCATAGCCTAACAGCTTAGTAGTTAATTTCTGGTGCAACATAGTATTCAGCCTTTGTTCCAACAAGTACTTCAAGGTTTATTGGTCAGTTTTGATAGCAAATGAGGTTCCTTGAAGGTAACCATACCATTTTTTAAGTGCCAACACGACTGCCAATAATTCCTTTTCAAACTGACAGAGCTTGTTGCCTTTGCCAGAGAACCTGGCTAAAATAGGCTATAGGCCTTCCATTTTGAGTTAGCACTACACCTATTCTCTTGTGACTTGCATCGGTTTCCACAACAAATCCCTTTGAAAAATTAGGTAAAGCTAAAACTTACACTTTGCACATAGCTTCTTTCAGTACCTCAAAAGTTGAATCTGCTTCTGCAGTCCGTAAGAAGGCATCCTTCTTCAGTAACTGAGTGAGTGATCGATTAAGGGTCCCATAATTTTTAACAAACTTTCTATAGTACCCTGTGAGTCCCAAGAAGCCTCTCAAAGCTTTAATATTTTGTGGTCTGGGCCAACTTACCATAGACTGAATCTTTGCAGGATCAGTTGACACCCCATGTTGTGATATAACATGGCCTAAATAATCAATTGAACTTTGGCCAAAAGAACACTTAGATGCCTTGGCATACAACCTGTTTTTTCTCATCACTGTTAGGACTGTCTGAAGGTGCTCGAGGTGAGCATCACAACTCTGACTGTACACTAAGATGTCATCAAAGAACACCAACACGAACCTCCTAAGAAAATCTGAAAACGTGGTTCATGAGGCTTTGGAAAGGGCATGTTGCATTGCACGATCCAAGTGGCATAACCACAAATTCATATTGTCCATGATGGGTAATAAAACTATTTTTGTAGATATCATTCTCCTCCATCCTGATCTAAAAATAATCCAGATCTGAGGTCCAATTTACTGAAACAGGCAGCTCTATGTAGCTTATCAAGTAACTCATCAATAATAGGATTAGGGAACTTGTTTTTCACTGTTAGGTTGTTCAAGTACCCGTAGTCGATGCACATCCTCCATCCACCATCTTTCTTCTTTACTAATATTACAGGAAAAGCAAAATGACTCTGATTCTTCCTGATTAAACAACTGGACAGCAGCTCAGCCAACATTTCGTCCTTCTGAAAATGTGGAGTTTTATATGGAACTTGCTTTTTAGGAGTAGCTCCAGGTATGAGAGTAATGTTTTGTTCTACTCTTATAGGTGGCAAGGTTGTTGGCTCTTGAAATATATCTGAAAACTCAGCCAACATTCTTTCCAGTTTTCCTTCAAATTCTGCATCTTTCTGATTTTCCATCTTACTTCGGTTTTCGATTCCTCCTTTCTCTCTTTCTTGCTAGAAACTCTTATATATTTTTGTAGTCTCCAGGTTGTAAAGTTCTACATCAATACCTTCTTTTCCTTCAGAGTATTGGAGAACAAACACCCTCCCAATTACTGTTGCTAATCCTCTAGATATTAATTTAGGCATCTTTGTGGCTGAGATCAACTTTAGTTCTTCAACTCTCTTTATGGCTTGGATGGGGATGTCTTGGTTATCTTTGTGCAGAGTAACTATCATATCCTCATAGTTATAGAGATTTGGCTCATACTTTTTCAACCAATTGCCCCCTATAATTAAATCATAGCTGTTCAAGGGAAATATTTTGGGGCTGCAAGAGAAGTTAATACCCTGCATTTTCCATTTGAAGTTCTTCCATCACACCTGGCTGATGTTTCTACCTCCAGCTGCTACCTCCACAGTCATAGGCTTTACAAATTCTGTCTTACACCTCATTCTGCCAGCAAAGCTTTTATCCAGGAATCAATGTGAACTGCCTCCATCCACTAGAATCTGCATAGGTTCCCCTCTATAGAAACCTTTAACTATGTAAGTGTTCAACCTATAATTTCCTGCTATATCATTCATTGATAACGTTCCTTCTTCATTCTCTTCCTCAACAATTTCTTCTTCACTTCTCATCTTGTCTACTAAAAGCTCAGGTTGTTCAGGAGTAACCTGATGTTCCTCCCGTAGAGTGTAAATCTTGGCATTGTATTGATGACCTGGAGCGTAAGGTCCCACACATTTGAAACATAATTTTTTCTCTATCCTTTCTTTTAGTTCAACCTCTGTCAACATTTTCTTTTTCATTTGTGGATGATTACTTCTCATCTTATTCTGAGGATGTACGCTTGCTCCTGTCCCTGTCTTGGTCAGTGGCCTAGATCCCGGTTTAGAGACAGCATTAGAGGTTACTTTGTCAACAACAGTATTCACATTTGTTTCTTGCTCCTTAGCGACTGCAATAGCTCCTCTCATATTACTATGATGTTGTGATTGCACTGCTGAACGCAGCTATGGTTGCAAGCACCCAATAAATTTCTCTTTATAGAAGTTCTCATCAAATGCAGGAAAATAAATAATCATTGAGGATACCATTGCATCAAACCTTCTCATAACATCTTGTAAAGATTCGTGTGTTCCTTGCTTCATACACATAAGTTCATCAAGTAAGGCTCTTGAGTTGGCTACTTCAAACCGAGTAAGAACATCATCCACAAAGTCCTCCCAATCTGTTGGTGTTTGATATATGAGGGCTCTGAACCAAAAATCAGCGTCACCCTCCATATGCATTCTAGCAAAATCTACTCTTTCATGGTACAGAATACAAGTGTATATAGAGAAATATCTTTTACACATCTCAACCCATGAACGTGGGTTTATTCCATTGAAACGTGGGAAATCAGCATAGGGTAGATTTCCTTTTCTTACCTTTCCCAAATCTTCATAACCATAATCCTCAACTTCCATACCCAAATTGATAATATAATCTCCTCTGTTTTGCTCACTTATCATGGTATCCTTAGTTCCTAAAACTTTTGCTATATTCTCAGGATATTTTTCCAGGATAGATTTGTTATTACTTTTTTTTTTCACAGGATCTAGTACCGTATTGAACTGAGCCAGCATGGTTTGCTGAAAAATCAACATGTTTCTTCGCATTTCTTCAGTAGTTGTACTCAGCTGTGTTTTAAACTCCTTTACAGTATTTTCCAGGCTTCCTTGATTTGTTGCAGGAATTGGTTTCTCAGTACTGGAAGTACCCACCGGTTTCTTCCCAGATGCACCTTCTTGCTTCATCCTAGCCATCTCATCAACTGCTTCAGCGTACGCAACCTTGGTTGGAGGATCAACCATGATTTGTATCTTTTGACTTCTTGTTTTAGCTATTTTGTTAAGGTGTGGTTGGATCTATATGAAAATAGCTCTGAAACCACTGTTATAACCTTCAATATATGACGATCTAACACCATATTGAGTTTTAGAAAGAGGG